>VWZI01022728.1:199199-223785 GCA_013396835.1 Psilopogon haemacephalus
ATATATTACCCAGTGTTTTACCCTAGCTAGTTAATTGTTTTCTTAGTGCATTTCCTGTCACTAAGGTAAGAATTCCCAGGTCAAGAGTTAGGGCTCAACAGCATCACAGACAAGCCTCACAATAACTCTGTTAGTTTAAATGAAAAGAAGTCCTACTGTCAACTTACATGACACAAATTTTGATAATGAAAATATGAGAAAGATGTGCTGGCATTCAATTGTGCTGGTAGAAACTCAGCATTTTCACAGTAAATGATTTGTTAATTCTGGTAACTTCTGTATTAGTCCCAAACAAGTTGGGTGGTCTGTTCTAATGGGAGGTGTTCCTGCCTGTGGTGGAGGGCTGGAACTAGATGATCTTTGAGGTTCCTTCCAACCTAAACCATTCTATGATTCTATGATGTTAGAGGGTTTCTGTCATGGAGAACAAGCCATAGGCAGCAGCCTGCCTTCAGATTCATAAACCCAGTATCAAAATTCTACAAAATAAAAATTACCATTTTTATAAACTTCAGTGTACGAGGAATACATTTGCTGACAAGAATTAAATGCAACACTGGTACTGGGCAGTGTTATCATTCAGCAAAAAGTCTATTCTATTGGTTAATTATCATGTCCCATCTGCAGTGCTCTATTTTAGACGATTTGATGGAAAAAGAATGCATGTCATATGTCAGCAAGATATAATACATGTGCCATTCCATAGATTTTTACAATCAAAAATCATTCACACAAATACCTCTGAAGAGCTTATCTTTGGCTGTTTCTCTTTCTGCATCTAGTGTCCCTATCTCTGGACTGAACTAAGCTGTATTCATTATCAGTACTAAACCTTAATATCCATTTTTTGTTATGCAAAATAAAACAATCAACAGTAGTTGTGAGGTTTGGTGCTAGAATTAAAGGACACCAAACCCAATTCATTCCTCGTGTTGAATAAGAAATGACAGCCTCTAGAAAGTCTGCCTATTTCCATCTATTAGCATCTAAAAGCTAGAAATGCATCACCTGATTCGTGTTAAGCTCTTTCTGTACTACAAAAGCTTTCCCTTCTAAAACACTGAATTTCCACATTTGTGCTGGAACATAATATGAGGCTGCAACTTACAACTCCCTAAGGGAATCATGTCAATTGGCATTTTAAAAATTAATTCAGTGACCTACAATAATACAAGTTTCCTATGCACAGTATTTGTCAGTAGGCAACATGGGAAGTTCAGAATTCATTTAGAGAGCTCAAGCTTCACAAAGGCAAGCAAAAATATTCTTGAACTGCTTCTTCTAACCCAGTAAGTGTTTACGGTGAATGTCTGTAATAGAACACGGGAAAACTGAATGCATGAAAAGGAGCTGCAAGCAGTAACATTCATATTTAAAACAGGAAGGAAAGTGGAATAAAAATTCCTAGCAGTGCATGCCCATCCAGCTACATATTGACCTGGTGAGCATTCAGAGCTTGTGGAAATTTCACGAATCTTCTAGAAACCATAACATGGTAGGTCTGTAGTCATAGGCCTGATTAGGCCAAATAGGCTTATATATGTCCTGGCTTGCCCAGACATGTTTTTCTGCTCTCTGTTTTGGGGAGAAGCAACTGTGGGAAAGAGGACAAAAGAACTGGAGCCGCTGAGTCTGATAGACTATGGCTTGCCCTGACTTCTTTTCCCTCCTGTTTGCATCCTGTGTTAAACAAAGAACACACTTGGCTTGTTTCTGTTTAAGTGCAAGGCCTCTGTCTTTCCCAAATTTGGGTAAAGCTTTGCCTAATATGGTCAAGTTTGGCTAACTGCCATTCTGATTGGCTATTCTGTGTCCAAAGCCCCTTTTGTCTTGGGGCTGGTGTGATAAAAGAGATGAGCAGGTAACACAATGTGCTCTGCCATTGATATCTGTGCTTGCCTGCTGCTGCCCACTGCCATACTAAGCTATAAGCTAGTTTGTTTGCCTGGAAACTGCCTGCTTGGAGTTTACCAGGAACAGGCTTTAATTGCCTCCACACAATCGGCCTGCATAACCAACATGACATCCATGCTGAGACTGCACATGGCAAGACATCCTGCCTACATCTGAAGGTCCCCTGCCAAGACAGGAAGTCCTAAAGATACACAGATCGTCCAGTGAAGTCAGGACCAGGTCAGAGATCACCTGCCCCTTTCCCCAGAATCCTGTGAAGCCTGGGAAGAATCAAAAGCCTTAATAGCTAAGAGGACAGTTGACCGAATTCCCTGAAAGTGTTTGGGTACTGTCTTAAGCTGTAGCTAGCCCCACAAGTTGGGAGAAATAATGTTTTGTGAGTAAATATTTAAAGCCTCTTGCAATTCACCTAGCCTTCTGCCACAAGCATAAAGGAGCTTCCTGAGTCCATCTAGTGGAAAAGCTGTATATTGACTGCAAGCAGTACATTGACCACAAGGACCTTCTCTTCCAGTTCACCTGGGTTTAAATGTTTATATATATTGCTAGTTATTATTTCTAGATCTATTTTATCCTTTATGTAATGCATTCCATGACCGTTGCAAACAAATATATTATTAAAATTAGTGCTCGGGGGTGGTGAGAGTTTTTAATATCAAAATTAATAAATAATATTAATTTTGAAAAATAATATCTCACATTGATTAATTGCCCCTCCATAACAAGGTCTCATACATGCATGCACATCTCACTTTTAGTCACTATAAAGAATATTTGGAACCATAAGGAGATCTCTGGTGACAGAAGGCCCAGTCTAAAAAGGATTAATACCTAATTATCTCAGCACTCTGTCCTTTTGGTCTTACAATTCACTGATATGCCAGAGCACCACTTCATGGAATGGCCTTACAAAGAGCTGCCTATCATTTCCTGGGGTTTGCTGTAGTAAGTACAAGCTATCTTTAGAAACACCTTTTTTTAAGTGATTCCTGCTGTTTCATGAAATGTTATACTGTGCACATGAGTCATTATAATGTGCTCATGAGTTTGGTTTATCAGTAATAGAGAGTTCAAATGGGATGAAATTATCAAAATCAGGTGCAAATATGTATGAAAATTGACCATGTGCTCAGCAAGGATGAGATATTCATACAACTGTAATCCATGTGAATAGTGTAATATTCAAAATACTTAACATTTACAATTAAACAAAACCTTATATTCACATGAAGACAGAAGTAGTCACTACTGAAACCTTAAGAAAAAAAAAAATCAAAATCCTGCTTATAAAGCTACTCTCAAACATGACACAGGCAGAGAACCAATGCTTTTTGTTATTATAACATAAAAGCTTGCATATGAACCATCTATGTAAAAATTAAGCATCTATAGAAGCAACCTGCAAGAAGTGATTATTATTCTATGAAGGGAGAATAGAGTGCATATTGTCACTTTCCTATTTTACCATAGAGCCCAAAGTGCAAGCAGTTCAGAAATTGCTTCACACTTGCCATCTATCCTCCAAGGAGAGTCTTCATTTCCAAACAATGAAATGGTGGATAGGAATTATACTCCATTCCTATTACCTTTTCTATCAAATATTAGCCTTTTTTTCTTAATATGTTATTGAATAAAATGTGATTGATTTTCTATCAAATATTAGCTTTTTATTATTTATTTTAAAATATTTTTAATATGTCATGTTGTGGCTGTTTCACTCACGGAGAGTTGTGTTCTATCAGCCGTATCTATAGTTTCAGCAGAACTACTGTTGCTTTTCTACAGTCATATCAATATAAGAATCTTCAAAAATACATACTGGTCCTTCTTGAGAAACTATCTGGGAAAAATAGGATCTCTCTATATCACAGATTTTTGGGGTGCTTGAATTTCAATAACAGTCACTCTTTTAATACTTCTGTTCTCTTTAGTAAACAAAAACCCAGATACATCGAGGAGCTACATAAATTGGAATTCAGACAGGACTGTGATCTTCATTTTTGGAGATACTGAAAATGCCTGATAAAGTCCCTGCACAACCTTATTAGTTCTGCTTTAAGCAGGTATTTGAATCACAAAACTCAGAAGTTCTAAGTCCATAACTGCATAGTTAGGTACTAAACTACTTTATGTTCATCAGAGAAGCAAGCAAGCTAAGAAAGAGAACAAGAGAGAAGGGAAAAGAGTATTGCTGACACTTAAGATTGGCTGCTAATAAGCTAAACCCATTGTTACATTGATGAATTGTAGAAATGAAATCAGATAAGTATCTGAGGTCTGTATGGGAAAAGATGGGAACCATTTGACATTAAAAAAAAAAAAAAATCATTGATAATTACTTTTCTATTTTTCCTGAACCTCTACCTACTGATGACTTAACCAGTTTCCAGAGCCAGAGTCAGAGTTACGGTGTAAGCTCTGAACTGAAACTGCAATCATATTTAAAACCCCAAAAGAGACACTTTTGAAAGATCGCAAATGACTATGCAAAAAGTGAAAGCATTCCTTGAAGTATCCTTTATTCATTTTAAACTAATAAGTCAGAATTATAATGAAGGCACTTGGCAGATTTCATTACAACACATCAGATACTAATTCAGTTCAGATATCCAAAGCTGTATGGTGGAGGGTAAGGGGCAAAGAACTAGCAAAAAATACAACTTCAGCTTGAAAAAGAGTAATATGTGATATGCCAGGCTGCAGAAGTCACTCAGGACAAAATTCAAATGACCAAAAATTAAAAATTAAGAAAAAGAATAATAGAATGGAAAAAATGCAAAGTAAAAGCAGAAGGCTCAGAAAGTACTGCTAGAAGTAGCAGTAAGACAAGAAGCATAAGTGATGTAGGGCCACCCAAAGCATTGGCAAAACAATGTGCAAATGCAGGTGATGCAGCCAAGGGCTGCCAAATTAGAAGGAGAAAAAAATCACATTTAGCAACCATACACATGCATAGTGCAAACCTGCTTAGTGGTGATGCCTGCAGGATCCAACCTGGAAACATACTTCTTAGGAACAAGAGAAAGCTCTTACAATTTTAGAGTTGAATTTAGACAATCTCAGGTAATTTCTGAAAATGCTTTAGAAACATAAAGAAGATCAATATTGACGTAAAAGACAACTAAAATTGAGAGCTTAAAGAATCAACATTAAGGATTATAGGACTGCAAACAAAGATGGCTAAAACAGAACTAGACAAGGTTTAAATCTTGGTCATTAATATAAGTATAGAAAAATACAAAAGTGAAAAATGTGTTGACAGATCAAGATCCTAGTGACCCTTTGTTTTTCAAAACAAGTTTTCCCAAAACTAGCATTATACCCTCTACTATTTCCACCTCTGGACTACAGACTGTCCATCTCATCGAATTTAGGCTGGCTTGTCCTGATGCATGCCCTTACTCTGGGAAGTGGGGACCTGAGAAAAGCTTGAGCAATGTGTCTGGTGAGGTCTCACCTGGAGTACTGTGTTCAACGCTGGGGCCTTCAACACAAAATGGACATGGATCTGATGGAGAGGGTCCAGAGGAGGGCCGCTAAAGTGATCAGATTTTCTCTCTTATGAAGAGAGGAGAGAGGTGGAGAGATTTGGGGTTGTTCAGCCTGGAGAAGAGAAGGCTCTGGGGAAACCTAGTAGCAGCCTTCCACTACCTGAAGCAGGCCACAAGAAGGATGGAGAGGTACTTGTTTACAAAGGCCTGCAGTGACAGGATGAGGGGCAATGACTTCAAACTAGAGAAGAGCAGATTTAGATTGGATGTTAGTCCAACAGTAGCGGGTGTATAAGAAATCTGGGAAGGGACTGTTTACAAGTTGCATGTTGGCAACAAGACAAAGGCCTATGGTGTTAAACTAGAGAAGGGTAGATTTAGACTGGACATCAGCAAGAAGTTTTTTACTATGAGGGTGGTGCAACACTGGAACGGGTTGTCCAGAGAGGTGGTGGAGGCCCCATCCCTGGATAAAGTCTTAATTGATGGATCTCTGAGCAGCCTGACCTAGTTGAGGATGTTCCTGCTTATGCAGGAGGTTTGGACTAGATGACCTTCAAAGGTCCCTTCCAACCCAGTGCATTCTACGAATAAACCATGTCGTGAAGTACTATGCTACACATCTTTTTAATACCTCCAAGTATGATGACTCCAACAACTCCCTGGGCATCATACTGAATTCTCAACAAAGAATTTTGGTGTTTAACCTTCACTGATTTTACTAACAACATCAACAGCAATGTGATATTTTTATACTTGTTTCCTCTCTACAATATGATAGTATATTAATCTACATGTTTTATTTCAAGAAATAAAAGGATACTGCCAAATAAAAGGTAATGTGTAAAATTTAAGAATTCCTCTAAAGTTTTGAAGACTAATTTCCATTAAAGTAGGAAAAAAAGTACTATAACCTCACACCTCACCAATCTGGATTATTTTTTATTTAACTTGGTGGTCCACCTTAATGGTAGCAGAAACCTGAATCAACACATCACACTTCATTTCTGGGACATCATATAAAGGTGAATGGTGCTATACTTACAGGTGGAACTCCTTTGAATGCTGTGTTTTGAAGTATATGTGAGCCACTGCATAATGGTGTCTGTCCTCTTTCATAAATCCTCCTATCAACCATTGATTGGTAGAGCAGAGCCAACTCATCTTTCCTACCATCCTACCTAAATGGGTAATTAGATGGTGTGCCAAGAAAAATGCTCAGCAAAAGCTTAAAATGTCAGCACAGCAAAACCAGATGAGCACATACATGGTGTCCAGCTAGCCAGGACAGCTTTGTGTTATTTAAATGTATAAAGTATTCAGCATATAATCCCAAATCTATGCAGAATTTCAGCCTGGCTGTTACCCAGACAGAAGTCTTTAGTGAATTTTCTGACTTCTCTGGTGGACAAATTTAATCTGTTGAATTTCCATAAAACACTAGATTCCCTACAGCAGGGAAGATGTTTCTTCCTTCAGCAGTTACTATGCATCTTCAGAAAATTAATTACACACACATTTCTGATGTCATCCTTAAAAATTGTTGAATTCTGCAGCTACATCTATGTTGGATAATTAAAAAAAAAAAAAAAGATAAAACTAAGGAGATTCTTCTCCAAGAACAGAAAATCCAAATTATGGCATGCATTTTCTAGCACTTGCTAGAAAAACAATGGGAATGCAGCTTTAAAAAAGCAGCTAAAGTATTGTTCAGATATCAAATCCTTCCTTTATAGCAAATATATCATTGCAACTATGCATGTATAGAGCAGCAAACTAACTAACTAAATATATAAAGTCTCACGGATAACAAAAACTAGATGTGGATGTGTGGGGTGTTTCTTTTACACAGCAACACAGCTTTGATGCAAAATCAGACTAAAACTGGGAAACAATATTTACAGAAAAATATTTTCTTTATCCTCAAGAAGGATACACATTATTTCATGACAGCTGAGACAGTTTATCGTAAACAGTTCTAAAGGTTTTAAATCCTCCAGAATATATCTCTCTCTGATGAGGAATGATCTGAGTTCATTAAATTTTACACAGCGCATTCATCACCGTGCAAACAAGAGAAAGAGAGAAAAAGGGGAGAAAAGTGTATGAGGAGAGAGAATGAAAGGGGAGACTGAGGAGTTGTCATTCTGAACCAAGATGCAATTCCACCTATAAGTTAAGTCAAAATAGAAAGCAAACTTTTCCTTAGACTGCCAGCAGTCCTTTACTTGTTATATAGTATTATGAAAATGCTTAAAGCAGCAGCATTTTTCACAGGATGAAGGTGAAATTAAGCACATTTGCTTCAGTTCGTAAAAGATTTTCCTCTATGTCTTACCAAATTTCATAAAGATTTCCCATTTAATCGTTTGCTTTTTTTCCAAAGTGTCTGTTATAGTATTTATAGCATAGAGAATCACAGAATCATAGAATCCTTTAAGATTATCAAGTCCAGCCATATGAAAATGCTAACTCGTGCAGCAGTCACCTCAGAATTAATACAAGCCAAAAGTAAACTGAAAGTGTATTCTAATAGTAAGGTTGTCTTGTCAGAATGGAGATGTAACCATGGCAGTCAAAAATATATTATCAGAAATGCTTTTGTAAATCAAAATTCAGAAGGTAAAAAGATTCTAGATACTTTTTTCATTCAGAAGGTATTTTTCCATCGGTATATGTAAATCTATAATTCTAAAAAGTTGGGTTTTTTCTATATGCAATGTTTACAATATATATCAGCTCTATACAGAGACTCGAGTTTCAATTTATTATACTTTAAACTGAAATGTGTCTTATTTAGCAGGAAATCAATTCTCACCCTTAATTCTATCAGAGTATGAGTTGTCTGGCTAGAAAGCAATGCATCAACTCTAAATTTATGGCTCAATGTGGATACCAGCCCACAGCTAAAAATTTGCAGATCTATATAACCAAGCACATTAAACAGTCCTCCTGGGTAACATATAACCAGAAGTAACTCTCATAATTCAGCACACACTATGGGAAGAGCTATTACAACCATGTCTGTTCACCTTTTTGGGTCCAATCCATTTTGAAAAGAAGCTGTGCATATTGTCAACATAATGAATGAAATCACAAGACTCCTCATAAATTTTAAATGTCCTAAGGGGCTTCTTCACCTTCATGTGAAATCCAAGTATGGTATGCTTAAACTGGTGTGTTGGGTATTTTTTAAATTAAATTATGCATTTTGATGAATGTGCCCTTTTATTGTCTACATCAGCATTCTGTAAAATGCCTGAAAGTGAAAACATTCAGCAAGATTAAAGCAGTGTTTTCTTAGATTAGTTCTGTTTTACTGTATAATCCCTTCAAACTGCTGGTTTTCATTACAGTAGAAGCTCTTCCCATATATCTTCCATCATGCCTTTGAGACACCACTATTTATTTTGCTATGAAGACCACTATAAGAAGAAAGTATCTTTTAATTGTACTATGAAATAATTTAAGGAAGAGGGACTTAGATCATTCTAAGAAAATAACCTCTGAATTCTGGTAATAAATAGCATCACTTCATTGTAAATACAGGATAAGAATACCATATGTCTTCAGTTCTGTTAAATGTGGTAGCAGAATATATTTTATTCTTTGTATAGCAAATGCTCCCTAGAATAATCCTTTCATAGAAGGAAGCTTTGGTGGCTAATTTTTATCACTGAACTAGAAAACAATCAAATGATTATATCAATGTTGTAAAAGTCTGGTATATTTAGTAAAACAAAATCTTTTTTCCTATTGTACAGCAGCCTTCAATATTGTCATAGCATTCTTTCTTCAGTAAAAGGAAAATATCTGAGAGGCTAAAAATTTCTAGTCAAACAAGTAACTGCAAACAAAACATTTGTCATGCAACACAAAAATACAAAAGCAAGATTAACTTAAAGAGTAACTTTTTTTTCAATATGCTTTCCTCCTCTCCCTGAACCATCTCTCTTTCCACTAATGATAACACACATCAGAAAGGTATCACAACAGGACTTTTTTATATAACAAATAAAAGTATAAGAAACACAGAATAGTAGGGGTTGGAAGGGACCTCGGGAGAACATCTAGTCCATCCCCTCTGCTAAAACAGGTACATCTAGATCAGATTGCAACAGGATCATATCCAGGTGGGTAAAGAAGCATATCTAAGAAGAAAAATTATCATGGCATTCATTTTCATCTTCCAGAAGTACTATTCCAAATATACTCTTGACATCTCTAAGTTACATATCTATTATTAGATGTAGTATTACAAATTTAATACAAACCGTGTAGCTTGGAGCTAACGATAACAGAAGACACAATCTTAATGCCAGAACTCAGTGTATGGCTTATGGATACCTTCCTACAGCACATGAAGTACAGGAACAGGAGATCACCTTTGAGTATTTCTCATTTTGTCATAGTACCCATGCAAAGGAAAGTGAAGTTTGAGCAAGAAACACAAACTTTTCATGTACCTGGCAACTCTTTATGCTTCAGAAAATGCATCTGGAGATATTCTTCAATTCTAACGTATCCTCTGAAGACTGTGTTCAGACTCCCATACATCCCAAGATGTATTCTATATAAAGAGCTACAATTTTCAGATAAATTTGAAATCCGAATTTCAAAACTAAGAGATGCAGGGATTCGTGACATTCTCTATATGAAGAACAACAACAACAAAAAAAGAACCTGAAAATTTTTGCAGTTTGTTTCCAAAGGAAGTTGTAGAGAGAGGTAACATTTCATGGTTTATGAATTATCTATCCCTGAACTGGTTATTTAATTTTAAAGACAAACACATTCAGGGGCTATATTAATGGAAAGAAGTATATGCAATTGCTGCTAATACTGAGGACCTACAAGAGGTCCTTAACACAGATAGGGAAATCACATGACATTTACTACCTTCTTTGGACAGTTTTGGAAACAGATGTTGAAGTAAATGTTTTTTGTCAGAGATTCCAATAAATAGCCTTATATTTCATTGGCTCTAAGACACACACACCAACTTCTGACTGTATCATGGTTCAGGCCTGGCCAGAAGCTGCCCCACTGGTGAGATGGGAAAGAGAATAAGAGAAAAAGGCAAAGCAGTTACGGAGAGTTTAACATAAGATCACATAGAGATAACTGTCAGGGAGAGCAATAATTCCAGTGGAACTGTATATAAAGTGAATGATACAAAATGAAGCGCTGAGTAGCTGAACCTCATCACAGACACCTGCTCAAAGCAGCCTGTCAGAGGTTTTTCATCTCAAACCAATAAACACCCACATTTGACAGCTTCTTCTGAAGTAGGGGTGGGGGGTGGGGGTGGATGGACACACCAAAAAAGTTAACTCCATCCAAGCCAAACCCACAGTAGGCTGACATCTCTGTAAGTTCACAACACTAATATCATGGGTTTTTAAAAAAAATGTTCTTGCATTGATTGGAATTAAAGTTAACATCCTTTATGCTCACTTCAAAGGACTATAGTGCACTTTCAAATAGCCTACACTATTTAAATGTCAGAAATATTTAGCCTTAAAATCTCAGAGCTTATCATTGCCCATTATTTTCAGTAAATCCTATCAAATAGGAAAGTTCTAATATAGTGCTTAGTAGATTTATAATCAGGTTGGCTATTCACGGAGACAGGTAGCCAAAGAATTGAAAGCAGCAGGAAAGAACAAAACTGAAGAAGAAATTAAAAGGCATCTCTGACAGATTCAGAGGTAATTGATTATTTTAACAACCTCACTTGCTTCTGAAACTGTGCCATAGACCATGTTAAAGGTAGGTAACAGTAAGGAAACTAAGGGTCTAAAGTTCCCTTTATAGTCAATGCCATCAATGGAGCCTGGACTTTCATGTCCCACTTCTAATAACTCTAAGCAGAGCTGAATCACTCTCCATTACACTTAATACACTGAGTGTCAATTAAGTATATACAGTCAAACATGTAGTTTGGGATTTTACAGTGGCCAAAGCTCCTGTTCAAAATGTTTCAAAGTAAAAGAGCATAACCAATAAGCTTTTGGTCAAATATGCATCTTAAAATGAAAATATATATTTCAGTTCATCAGCTGTGTGAAAACTTCAGCATTCTCTTTTAAACCCTCATCATAAAATGCTCCTTGAAAATCCTCTTAGATCAATGTAGTGAGAATCTAATTAAATCAAGTTACTGAACTGTATTCATAAACAGTGGTTTTAATTCTGTAAACTTAGTATCACTAATGCCATCCATAAATTTTGTCTTGTTTACAAAGAAGCCATGAAAAAGTCAGGTTTACTACATAATAAGTTATGCTCTCTTGTGTTACTTTAATGGGCTCTGTTAGGATAACAGCAGTCAGCCAATTTACAATTTTTCAGGCTTCACTTTGTTGGCATCTGTGATCCAAGGGGTTATTCATTAAATTATGACCATTTTTTCTTCTCTGGTTTGACAGACAGAAGGAAGGGGAAAAAAAAATTGAGTAAATAGAAGAATAGTACGGAAGATCCTCAGCACCATTTAATTACCTACAAGTATAACTCATTAACAGATGCTTTATCACAACAGGATGAAAATTTGACAGTTAACAGTGAAGACCTTTGTTGGTCAGCTATTACAACCTCATAAAAGGAGGCTCCAAGACACATGCAGTGAAGAGTAAGACATGTCACTGTGAAGTTTAAGATGCAACATGGAAAACATTTTTCCTGAGCATGAGTAAATTGCATGTAACTAATCTTTAAGGTGAAACGAATTCAATTAATTTCATTACTATTTGGTCACCTGGTTTAGGCACAGCAGTGGAAAATTCATGTAGAAATGTTTTTTGGATATAAATTAAAATATGTGGCATTTATTTGGCCCATCATTTAAAAAAAAAGTCTAAGGATAATCAATAAAAACACATTCCTGGTAGTGCTCATTTTTCTCAATTGACTAAAGAGAAATTCCAGTGTGTAGGCTTGATTTATGACATCTAACTATTAAAATAATACAGATAATTCGAGTAAGTTTAACACAGAAACACCCCTTGAGTCAATTAATACATCTGTGGACTTTCTTCAACAATGATGCCCTTGTCCAAAATGAGCATCCTTAGGCATGACAAAATATAAATAACAAAATAGTAGCCTAGAGGCTTTGTGTTTAAGGTTTCATTAAAGACTTACTAAAAGAAAAAAAAAATCAAGTCCAAAGATGCTATGAAGAGAAGAAATAAAAGTACTTCCTGGCCAAATTTTAGCAGATTAACTAGTCTCCTGTAAGCACTGAAAAACAAAAGCATTAATGTAACACGTTTTTTAAGGAAGTCAGAAGTATAACCAATATATCACAATTCCCTCTGACCCTGCTGGCCACGCTTCTCTTAATGGAACCCAGGACACAGTTGCTGTCTGGGCTGAGCACACAGACTGCCAGCTCATGTTGAGCTTTTCATCAACCCAGACCCCCATGTCATTTTCTTCAGGGCTGCTCTTCAACCATTTGCCACCCAGCCTGGATTTGTGCTTGGGATTGCGCTGACACAGGTGCAAGATCCAGATGCAGGACCTTCCCATATCCATTCTATGGAGGGGAAGATTTAATTTTCAAATACAATACTGTGTCATTTATACAATAAAGACCATAAAACCATCTGTACATAAAGACATTAAAAGACTGTAAATATTGTTTTTAATCTTTGGGTTTTTTTTAATAAGACGCAAAATAGATTTATTTAACATTTTCATTTTTGCTATTTTTTAAGTATTTGGTTTGTTCTGCACCAAGTTAAAACACATTTGGACCCCAAGGATAAAATGTTGAGAGTAATCTTCCAGGCTGTAGCTTGGAAGAACAAGATGGGGATTACAGTTTCTCTTCTCACAGGCAATATGAACCTCATATGGTCTAAGGAATTATGACAACAGGGATTCCAAATCCTTTCACAGTCTTGGTTCCCAACAACACTGACCACTGTTTTTGTTCCAGGTGACCCAAGGAAAGGAAAAAATTAGTGACTTTCTTGAGCATACATGTTTAAGAACATATGCAATGTGAGTGATGCGTTGTCGTCATTTTGCTACTGCATGCCAACTTTTTCAAATATGAACTCTGTGTGTCCAAAATTAGTATTTCTCAAACAGATTATGTAATCTGACACTAGTCTACAAATACTACATACACATAATGAGCATTATCAAATTACTACATAAGGTTCTAATTTGCCATGACACATATAATAGATTTTTTTTTTAGCTATAGTCTAAATAATTCACATTTATTAATTATTTATTAATTGTTATTACAGTTCTCAAATTTCTAGGGTAGCTAACTTTACTCCTAAGTTAAAGATTATTTTGAATATCAGCTATATTCTATCTATATACTATCTGTCCACCTTTTGGACTTGGGTCAAATTTCCACAGCAATCTCCAAAATCAGGTTATTCGTAGAAAACACATGGGAGACCTATCAGAAATATCTGAATACAGAAATCATCAAACTGTTGTGTTCAAAATACACATTTAAATAAAAGGGTTCTTCATGAGATAACATAAAAAATTTTAAGCCTTTTATCTTCATGCAGCTTAAACCGGCAAACAATGCAGTACTGATGTGTTTTATTTGTTCACTTTGTCAACTGCAAGTATAAAAAAAAACAAAACCTGCAGAATCATTCTCAAGCCTATTTCAGTATCAGCCATATTACTATTAACATATCATAAAGCATAACTGGTAAATATACTAAAATTGATTACGTCTTTGTGCTAATAAGACCAAGTGCTTTGCTCATGTCCTTTGAATACCAGGGACTGTCACAACTGCCAGCACTGCTGCTCTACTTGTTGCTGCAATGTAATACTGCACGAGTTTTAGCAAACAGTACACAGCTCCACACAGGAGCTGAAACAAGCCACATGGCAGACTTAAATGTCATTGCTAGCAGAAATTTCCTGAATAGCCCAGGAGAGCTTTTACGAACCAGGACATGAAGATTCCCTTCAAATATAAATTTCCCTTGGCAGTTAAGTGCTGCTATAATAATAAATCTTGTGAACAGAAAAACCCTGCTGAGTTGCCTTCCATAGAGTTACACCACTTAAATCCTACACACAAGTGTTAGCATCTTTGCAAACTCTGAAGTATTTTCAAATGTGTCATTTCATTTACATATGGACTAGAGAGATACATTATGTTGTACCTGCTGATTAAAACACACATAGAAACAAATGCACACAAAAATTCTGTTACAGTGTTATAAAGGATAAAAGTGGAAACTACTTAGCTGGAAAAACGTAGACAGATTTTAGAAAAATGGGAGACAACAGCTCCTAAGCTACAGACTACAGATCTCCAGTTTTAAGGTAACACAACACACTAAACACTTACATAAACCTCAATTCATTTTATGCATTCCCAAACTTTGTAATATCTTCAACATCAGAAATGGTCACAGGATTACAAATGAAAACTGACCAGAAGAATAAATTTGAGTGCAAACTACTCAAAACTGTCTCACAGGTAACTGCTGAAATAATACCTCAAAAAGCATAGACGAAAAGGGAAATGAAGAAAAAAGAGCCTATATGAACATGCCCAGCTGTTTTAGTAATCAAAATTGATATTTAGATAAAGTTTTGGATATTAAGATACACTTCAGCTAAATTTGGGTTCAGACAACTGAGAGCTAATTTGCTTTGCTAAAGTAGGTCTAACTTAATTACATTTTAACAGCATCATACATTTTTCCCAGTACAGATTCATTTCAATACTGCACCTTTCTATCACTGTCAGTTTCAAACCACATGGAATGAAGTGCCCTCTCTCTCAGTTAAGTGGTAGCAGTGCAATCCTAATGATGCACAAGAAGCACTGCGTGACCAGTGGAAAGCAAACAGCACCATGCAGGAAGGGTGACAAGTGCTAAGTATTTTTAAATTCTACCTAATATTCAATATTACAGACCAGATATGATGGGACAACATAAAGGTCAAACTTTATGTTAGAGGGTCACAAGAGGCCCATGGAAGATTATTGTTCTTACAGCTTCCTGATGTTGCAAGGTATTTAATATAAGTTACAACATATGTGAACTATACCAGCATCTCTCTCAAATTCTCAGGGTGTGCATGCTGTTCCTACGAAATAGTGATTATATCGACCTAGAAAAAACTTTATTTTTCACAAATTTTCCAAAGAAATCACAGATCAGGGTGAGGAAAATGTAGTTAACAACAAAGTCAGCATTTCATGTTCTGTGGAAGCTATGGCTGTTTCAATCAGAAACAAAAAAATATCTCATAAATTAATTCTGTCAGGTAAGTTATTATCAATTAAGAATACAGATTATAATTTGTAATCAAGCTTTTTCCTTTAATGTTAAACAGGTAAGTATTTGATCTCAAGGACAATGCAAACTAATAAAAATTTGCTGTAGAAGAAATACTACTGTCAGTGTCCTGTAGGACTGAGGAACAGACAGTGCATGATCATGCATTTGAAAATCTTCCAACAGTATCTCTTTACTAAGGTCAAACTCAGCACCAATTTAAAAATAGTTTGTTCTGAGGGCAAAGGGGATCTTATGCAGATGCAAACATCACAGCAGGCCTTCTGGGTGTACAGGATGCTATTATCTTTTGCTTGCTGACAGTATACTTCCTTTTATATGGCAAGACCACACTTCTCTCATTACAGTTGCCCTAGTTCTTGAAACATCAAAGTTATTGTTCTGAAATGCCACTAATTTGTCCCTTAAAGCAACATAAAACAAGTAATACTAGGTATCTCTTTTTTGCCTTAAGATATACACTGTTAATTACCAAAATCCTAAAAATGGCATTATGCTATGGATCATGGTTTTAACTTCAAGCTTCTCCTCTAATCTTGTTGTCTGTTTATATATTGCACGTTTGACAAAGGTAACTGTAGAAGGTAACTACACTACCAGGGAAATTCTGAGCTGAGTGGCTAGAGAATTGCAGGCTAGATGATTCTGCTCTGTATTGACAGAGGGGCGCAGGTCAAGTTCAAATCAATTTCAGTTCTATTTATGAAATAAATGAAAAATATTCTTGTAGATTCTTCATACATAAAGTCATTAAATTACAGCCATGACACTAAAATTTGTAGGTAACCCCTCTTTACTTCCACTTTTCTATCACATTAATTTTTTCCCTTCTGTTTAGGCATCTTTCATACTTTATTCCTGACACATTTCTCTCCAATTTATGGTCGAAATGTTGACCCTGTCCTGTACGAATGAATTTGGTCAGACTTAATTGAAATTTAACAAGTGATCAAACAATTACTTGTGTACTTTTCCAGGCTCCTTTGCTAACTTGGGAACCTCTCTCCACATACATTTGTAAATTATTTTTCCTTTACTAGTATGTTAAACATGATCCAGTGTTCAGCTACCTGCATGCAGATTGGCACTCACCTCACTGATTGTTTCATCACAATCAGTGATGAAACACTGAATCTGCCTGGATCTACTCATTGTTTCTCCTTTAGAGAATTTACAATCTAATTATAAAACCCTAAAGCAATCTTAACATTTACTGTACTTTCAGTTATTAACATAACGGGCTCACAACACGAGTGGGTCTTTTAGAAGCTGGTGTAAGATAAATAACAGAGCCACATCTGAGTTAATAAAGAGGCTTTTAGAACCTCTGCTTCTGTGCTAGAAAACAAATTTAAAACATGCATATTGTAAACACTAACTGTAATGTTGATTTCTGACTTTCAAGGGATATTGCTATTATATCTCATATTTTTAAAGTTCAATTGTTAATATGCAGAGTAATTCAGGTTGGAAGGAACATCTGGAAGTCCTCCTCTGCAACTGCTGGCCAAAACAGATGCAACTGCAAAGGTGTATCAGGGCACTCAGGCTTTTACTAGCTAAATAGTAAATATCTCCAGGAATAGAGGTTTCATGGTCACTCTGGCTAAAGACTTATCTATTCTCATTCTGGGTTTTTTGTTTGTTTTTTTTTTATTACATCTGCTCAGAATATCCCTTGCTAAAATTGTGACCCTTTGCTGTACACCTCTGATAAGAATTTGACTTTGTTTCTTTGTAGCTAACCAACAGATTGACAGCTGACAACAGCTGTAGTCTCATCTCAGCTGAACAAATATATATGCCTCTATTTAAAGCATATTTATTTATTTTGTTCAGCTGCACTTTCTGGGAGCAGCCGATTGCACATAAAATACTAATGTTACATTCATGAATACAATCTAAGATAATTTCCCTAGAAAATACAGTGATGATAAGGTTAATTATCATTTTAAATCTGATAATTTTCTATTCCCTTGTTTTCGCCTTTGCTAACGGGATGAAAAAACAAAAACAAAACAAACAAAAAAAAAAAGCCCAACTCCAACAAACAGAAAATAAGGCTAAGACTCTGTTTATTACATGCAAAAATATTTATGTCCACAATATACTCAACACAGGTCAACACCCATGTTTTTCTTCTAACATTACCAATTAGACTGGAAATAAATACTTTTAATGTGTAAGCTGAATTCACTTTGTCAGCATATGCATAGTTCATTGAAAGATTCCTAGAAGTAACATTCTGCAGTTAATATTTATGGTTGCTCATAACGCAAACGACTAAACTGGCTTGAGGGAAGTTATTACTAAAAGATATGAAGTCAGCTGCAGCAGTATTTAAACTATAATTTGTCCAAGAACACTGTATGAAATATTCCATATAATAAAACATCAACTCAGTATTTCCCAGATTGTACACAAAAAGGAGCCTAATTCTACAAAAAGCTAAAATGTATTTAGATATCTTTTTAAATACTCGAAAACTACAGAACCAACTTAATTTGCTTAATAGCTGACATCCACAACTTTAAAAACAAAATAAAACACGGATTATCAAATTTCACCACTCAAGAAAAATTACTGCATCTGAGTTTCAAGCATTGCTAAATCTCACTATAATATTCTATGCACACTTATATGTCAAATTTTTCATACTATTGCAGGTAGCAGAAGTTAGAATTGGAATAGGCAAGCCTGGATATTAGGGAATTGAATATCTTTCAAAAAGAATAGTTTTGTATGGAGGAGAAGAAAGGATAAACAGATGTCTAGAGTTGTTCTGAAAAGACAAAAAAAAGATATCTCATTACTCGCTCTCTAAGTATAGAACAGACATAAAATATGTCCCATTCACGATTCAAGCAAACCAATATAAAAGGTAAGATCTTAATCCAGCAAGAAGTTTATCTTAAACTGAGTCTAGTATTTCATCAACTCAGCACTCAGCATTTCATCAGTTCAGCAGAACCCATGTTTAAATATTTGGATACATTATCTTCTTCAGGAATCATAGCTGGTGCATTAGCTTCCTCAGTCTGGTACCTTCAAAGGAAAAAAATTACTTTCAGCAGACTACTGGTTTACTTTCAGTTTAACAGTCTTCCAAATCTTCAAGATATCTGTTCAGCAGATTGAGTTCACATCCATCTATACTTATGTCCATCTGTATGTACAGTAATAAAAAACACACTTGATATTTTTATACAAGGATAGCCATATGACCTATGACTTTTTTTTTTTTTTAATCCTGTATCATCACAGATGTTCAGTCTGTATTTACTTAAGAAAGGTGTCTAATCTCACTACATTATAGAGAACGAGCATTGGAAACAATATTTTTTCCTAGCACTTTCATCATTGAGATTGTGTAGGCTATTTCACCAACTTGTAAAACCTTTCCTAGCTCTAGGTACCGATAAGCAATGCTACTCATAAATAACAAGTAATTCCTTCTCAGCAGTTGAAAATGTACTGATGGGGGAAAAAAACACCAAGTATTTCCCTATCACAGTACAGATCTGTAGAAGATCTGGTATGAAATAGCTTTAATCTTGATGCTATTGAATTGGTACTGAGGTTGGCAAGATGATAATTTCCCTCTACTTTCAACAGAATATGTCTTAGTGAAAGTTTATGATAATTATCTCAGCAGTAAATTCAACCAAATCTCACAGACTCTCAACTGATTTTAATTATTTTTGTCAAGTACCTCAGTGCTGCATTTTAAAGGAAAAACAAAGACTATATGCAAGAGAATAACCTCAAAACCAAAACAGACAACATATGTCATGGGTTAGTGACTTACAGAGTTAAAAACAATAGTGTTTTAAAGTTTTTCAAAGTTGTACCCTTCAGTCACTGTAAGAACAATACCTCAGATAAGAACTGATGGAATTGTCTTAATAATTGTCATTAAGATTAAACTATTTTCTAACTAATAGGAATTCATATTTTACATATACATTCTGACAACCACGCTGATGCCCATACATTTATTCAAGGTATGCTATCTAGCATAAAAATCCTGATTCAGTTAATGGTCTTCCACCATTAAATCTCAACATTTACTTTCAGAGCCAAAATTACTATCTTATAGCAAGGTCTAGATCCTCTTATATCCAAGCACCCATAAGCTGTAGATTTAGTAATTTTATCTGATGTGTTGCTGTGATAGAATGATGATTTCTTCTTTTTCAGTTACCATTGGTCACAATCTGGTTTATGTAAGAACAGCACAATGTTCACTTTTTTTCTGATCATTTTAACTCAGTAATCCATGAAGTGTTTTGTAGTAAATTTGCAATTCAGTATTCAAATGGATACTCTAATTAATACTCAGCAAGCTACAATTAATTTCTTAATTCAATAGCAAGATCCTTAATTCAGTAGCATGGTATTTAAATCAATACCAAAGTATTGAATTCATTTATTTGGAGCAAATAAAAATCAAAATCAGCCAGAATATGAAGTTCTCCTTGGCACCACTTACAACAATACAGTACTCTTCCTGATCAACTAACACTCCTTTAACAAATGGCCCAAGCCATCTGACTGACTGACAGATTATTAATATTTCATGAACAAACAAACAAATTCTCCAAATTCCAATCAACCACTAAGGAATTTTTAAGCAGTAACATTCGTATATGTCACTTTATGACCTAAAGACTCTAGCAAAACTCTCTCCAGCAATGATTCTTGCAATCCCTTTAAACTTCCTATTTATATCCATAGACTCTATAAAAGTAACTTCAACTACAGTAAATTCTTTCTTCTACATCCACTCAGCTTTCACAGTACTACAATAACTGCCTACTTAAACCCATCCTGAGAGCTTAATAATAAAACCTGGGGTCATTTAGAAAAAAATGTATTTTACTTACTTTATAAATCTAAGATGTAGATCAAACCTTTCTTTCACCAAAAGTGTTAACTATGATATCTCCTGCAAGAATAGATTGTAATGGAGATAATAAAAGTAGAACTACATACTTTATCAGAAGACATAAGGAGGTTTTGGTTTTTTTTCCCAGTTAAAAGAACAGAAGAGGAAAAAAATTTCTGAGGTCACTGAGGCACAGAAAGTAAAGTGATTATTTAGCTTCTATGTCAGCACAACCTCCATTGCAGTGTCCTATCTGCCAGAAGACAGATGACTTGGTATAGGGACCTAAGTGCAAACAAAAGTAGAATAGAAATTGGAAGACTTAAGAAGGTCAAGCAGAGATATTCGTAAAAAGTTGTTCAGCATTGTAGTTGGAAAGAAGCTTTCTTAAAAATAATCCAAGAAGCATTTATGTTGCATCTATCAGAATTTATTTTATTTCATAACTACAACTACCAATCCAAATTCAAGGTAATTCCTTCAATACTATCTTCTTTCTGATTTTTATTTTACTAGGTCAGCCTTATTAATGAAATTCCAATTAGCAATGTTTCATTAATAGTACATATTATCTTTTCACCATTTGACACTCTTGTTTCCATCAACTAAACAGGCCTACATTTCCTCAAATTTTTGTGAATAGGCTGAAACTTGTTGAACTATCACATAAATCATCATGATGAGTATCTTTTCCAATTCTCATTTCTGAACTGATGTCAGTGAGGGACATAGCTACAGAGACAACCTCACACATAGTACTTTGATTCTTCCTCCAGAATGCTGAATTGCACTGGATTTTTCAGAGCTCAAATGTACATAAGCTCACATAAAAATACTTAGCAGTTACTAAAAGCAAGTAAGTTTGACAAAAGGTCTGAACATAACCTTACAGTCAGAGCAAACAGTGACAGAAGACAATATTCTTCATCAGGATAGGAGACAGGAAGTATAATGGGTTTTTTTCAAATGTCAAGGAGGTTTCTATGTAAAAAGTTGGGTTTGTACTTCAAGCAATTATGCTTCTATAGAAGAACTGACAAGAGGCCATCAAAATATACAATGTTTTCTTATTACTACAGCTGACCTTTAAAAGCATGTTTTTAAATATATCACCCATTTTTCATGTAACTGTTACAGTTCAAAACTTTAGAAGCATGTTACCATTACAACGTGCAGAACAAACAGCACTAGTTCACAGGATCGCAGGATGTCAGGGGTTGGAAGGTACCCAAAGAGATCATCTAGTCCAACTGCCCTGCCAGAGCAGGACCATAATCTAGATCAGATCACAGAGGTATGCATTCACACAGGCCTTGAAAGTCTCCTGTGAAGGAGACTCCACAACCCCTGTGGAGAGCCCCAGTGGTCTGTGACCCTTACAGTAAAGAAGTTCCCCCTTGTGTTGAGGTGGTATCTCCTGTGCTGCAGCTTACATCCATTGCTCCTTGTCCTATCACAGGGAGCAAGTGAGAAGAGCCTGCCCCCTCACTCCTGACACCCAGCCCTCACATATTTATAAACATTTATTAAATACCCTCTCAGTCTTGTCTTCTCCAGACTAAAAAGCCCCAGATCCCTCAGTCTCTCCTCGTAAGACATGTGCTCCAGTCACCTAATTATCCTCTTAGCCCAATGCTGGACACTTTCCAGAAGACCCCTGTCCCTCTTAAAATGTGGAGGCCAAAACTGAATGCAGTACTCAATATGGAATCTCAGCAGGGCAGAGTAGAGGGGATGGAGAACCTCCCTTGATCTGCTGCACACACTTTTCCTAATATACCTCCACCAGCAGCAGCAGCTCCAGCACTGTGAACAGCTCCGGCCGGTAACGGTACTGAAAGGGGAGGAGAGGCGGCAGGGGCGGCTCCTTCACGTGCCTGCGCAAAGGGAGTGGCGCAGCTGGGGGCGTTCCCGTGGCTCCGCGCGAGGTACAACGGCGAAGCAGGCAGCAGCGCAGCGCCGTTCCAAGCAGCAGCAGCAGCAACTGTTTCACTTTTTCACTTCAGCCCAGCGAGCAGCGCGTGCCGAGAGAAAAAAAAAAAAAAACAAAAAACAAAACAACAACCAAAAACAACAACAACAACAACCACCCAACCAAACTAACTAACAAAAAACAAACACCAAAGCTTAAGCCATGGTTGTAACCCAGGCAAATACCAGGGCTAGGAGAACTGTGGGCACTCAAACTGGTGCCTCATGCAAATCTGTGGGTGTCCAGACCCCTGGCTGCAGTGAATGCCTGAGCCTAACATTTGGAATGGAGGGTGGTGTGCATGAAAGTTGTGTGAGGTGTGAGCAGGTGAGTGATCTGCTCAGTATGGTGGCTGGGCTTAAGGAGGAAGTTGAGAGACTAAGATCTCTATGTGATTGTAAAGGGGAAATTGACAGACTATACCATCCCTGAGGGAGGGGCAGCAGGTGAAGACTGCACAGGTAGGAGAGGATACAGTTTCCTCTCATTCCCCTGCTAAAACAAGTAAAGGAGGAGACCCAGGAGATGAGGGACAGTGGAGGCAGGTCCCTCCCCACAGGAGCAGGAGAGCCCCCTCACAATCTTCTCAGTCTTACCAGCTCCCCTTGCATAATAGATACAGGGCACTAATAACTGAAGGTCAGGCAGAGGAGGATAGAGGGGAAAATCCATGTATTCAGTTGTCCAAGGTGTGCGGCCTCCCCCTAAGAATGAAGATTAAGACTAGTGAAACAAAAAAAAAAATGAGAGTCATAATTGTAGAGGATTCACTTGTGAGAGGAACAGAAGGACCGATATGTTGGGCTGACCCCTCTCATAGGGAGGTGTGCTGCCTACCTGGGGCCCGGGTTAGGAATGTTGTTAAGAAAATTCCTAACCTAGTCCATTCTACGGACTACTATCCGTTATTGATCTTTGAAGTAGGAGGAGAGGAAATAATGACTAGTGGTCCCAGAAAAAAAATTTAAAATACTTCAGAGCCTTGGGACGAGTGATACAGGACTCAGGGGCACAAATAATCTTATCATCAGTTATTCCAACTGATGGCAGAGACACTGGAATAAGTAGCTGAATGCAGTCTTCTCATACGTGGCTGTGTGGATGGTGTCACCACCATAAATTTGGTTTCTTTGATAATGGTATGACCTTTACAGAACCAGGTTGCTGACACCAAACAGGAGACACCTCTCTTGAAGAGGGAAGAGGGTCTTTGCAGAGGAGATAGCAGGGCTAGTTGACAGGGCTTTAAACGGGATGTGGAGGGGGAGAGAGAAAAAGTAATCAGACCTCCATGTGACAAGGTGTGGGAGGACAGATCAGTATGGGAGCAATGGGGGTTTGGTGATGGTTCTCAACCTGCTGCCCTGAAGCACATGGAGACAGAATAGTGCATCCAAAGCTCTGCAGATATGAGCCATATCCACTTCAGGTTTTATGTGCCAACAAGGATACATCAAGTGGCAATTCATGTGGTAGTAATGACATGAGGGGTAGAGATAGGCTAGTAGATAAAGACGTGTCTGAGCATGAACAAGTCCAAGTACTGACTGAGGAAAGCATGCTCAAAGAACAGGATAAAGGAAAATCAGTGAGTAAGTCAGCTCCAATAGAGGCACAACTGAAATGCCTCTACACTAATGCAAGGAGCATGGGGAACAAACAGGAGGAATTACAAATATTTGCAAGTCTCCAGGATTATGATGTCATTGGCATCACTAAGACATGGTGAGATGGATCTCATGACTGGAGCGTAGGGATAGATGAGTATAGACTCTTCAGGAGGGACAGGCAGGGGAGAAGAGGAGGAGGCACAGCCCTCTACATCAGTGATAAACTGGAATCCATGGAGCTCAACCTAGGGATATCCAACACCAAAACAGAGAGCATATGGGTAAAGGTTAAAGGGAAGGCACAGGAAGGGGACATCACAATAGGAGTCTGCTACAGATCTCCTGATCAGGAAGGTGAAGCAGATGAGGCCCTTTACAAACAAATAGGAGAAGCTTCACGC
>VWZI01022728.1:225970-252243 GCA_013396835.1 Psilopogon haemacephalus
GAGATTTAAACTGGATGTTAGGAGGAAGTTCTTCAAAGTGAGGGTGGCAAGATACTGGAATGGGTTGCCCAGGGAGGTTGTGGCTGCTCCCTCCCTGGAGATGTTCAAGGCCAGGCTGGATGAGGTCTTGAGCATCCTGATCTAGAGGGAGGTGTCTCTGCCTATGGTGGGGGGTTGGAACTGGATGGTCTTTGAGGTCTCTTCCAACCTAAACCATTCTATGATTCCAGTGGCCTTCTTGGCCACAAGGGCACATTGCTGTTCTATGCATAACTTGTTATCCACCAGGACTCCCAGATCCCTCTCCACAGGGCTTCTCTCCAGCAGATCACCTCCCAGCCTGTACTGGCGCAGTTCATTATTCCTCCCCAGGTGCAGGACTCTGCATTTGTCCCTGTTGAATCTCATTTGTTCCTCTTTGCCCAGCTCTCCAGTCTGCCCAAGTCTCACTGTATGGCCACATAGCCTTCAGCTGTAACAGCCAAGCCTTCCAATTTGGTGTCATCAGCAAATTTGCAAACTAGTTCTCAATCTTTTTCTACATTAAACTAGCAGAGCTATTTTTATTTAACACATTAGCACACATTCTAGATTTAAAAAGGAGGGACACTTGGCAACCTACCCAGTAAGTTCCTGCTCAGTCACACTTTGGAGAACATGTATTCTCTCTACTACAGAAGTAGCACAACCTCTAGAGGCTAAAATTAGTATCTGTGAATACTTACAACCTTGAAATGTCATAATTCAAAATCCATTTAAACTTCAGTTATTGTTATATCCTTTTCTAAAAACCTATTAAACAAGTAGAGAACAAAACAATGTCCAAACTTCTGAAGCTTCCTAAACTTCCTATAAAAGAAAATTAAATGTCTGAATTAATACTGCTATGTCTTAATTTCAAAAGCTTACTTAAATTTTGTCATATTGATAAAATATCCATTCTACACACATGTGCTGATTCTGCAAGTTACAG
This sequence comes from Psilopogon haemacephalus, assembly GCA_013396835.1. Lineage (NCBI taxonomy): Eukaryota > Metazoa > Chordata > Aves > Piciformes > Megalaimidae > Psilopogon > Psilopogon haemacephalus. Next base: position 226,944 of record VWZI01022728.1, read on the forward strand.
GGTTTTTTTTCTACATTAAATAAACAGAGGGCACAATTTCACAAGGGCATAATTTTACAATCAGGATATAAGGTTTTCAGCAGAGACAAGTAAAATGAATTCTAGAACTATAAAAATCAGTCTTTGGCAACATCTTTTTACAACAATGCCTGCATTTGTACACCGTAGAGACCAAACTACATAAAGCTAAGTCGGCAAAAATGTCCATTACACAGTATAAGAGGACTATGTCCCTTAGTACTAGAAAGTGCAGCTGCAGCATATATTCCCAAGGACAAAGCCCACACCGTGATGCATACTGCTACAGCTACAATGCTATTGGCACTCAAACTTCACAGAGTAGAACCAGCTAGAAGCAGCCTACTCACCTTATAACCCATTCTACAATACCTGGTAAAATTCTACATAACTGTTGAACTCTACCTCAGCAAACGTCTTACAAAACTAAAAAACTTGTTTCATCACAAAAGTTACTGAAATAGCAAAGTCTTTTTTTTTCTTTTGTGTGTGCATCTATTTAAGAGGTACAAAGTTAGCATTCTGGAACACATAGTAACAAACTATTTATTTTACTAAAATAATATTCTTGTTTTGATTTTTAATTTATTAAGCCCCCATAACTTACTAATATGTACATTAAGCACTCAAGCAAGTAATCAAATTAAGGATGATAATAATTTCCCTTTGTTCTGAATCAACTTAAAATTGTGTGTTCAAAAGTTAACACAAGTAACACTAAGCTGTCTTAATTTTGCTGTCAGTAAGGATGAATCAAAAGTAAAAGGAAAAACATTAACATAAAAGATTTCCTAAAAAGTCGAGGTGAGATTTAACTATTTGTAAAACAACAAATAATCAACTCATTCTTTTGCATTCTTTTACCTGACTCTACTTTTAAAGACTAATTCCATTCTAAATAGCATGTGTAATTTTAACAGCTGTGGCAGTGATGCATGGTTACAGCTACATCACACGCAGAGACAGGGATGACAGAGATATATGACAAACGTGCCCATAAACTTGCAGCCTTTATTTAATACCTCTACCAGGCATGAACACCAAATGCTGGGGACAGGGCATTCATTTGTAACCAAAGTCAGTAAATAAAAAAATTATAAATGTTCATCACAAACTTGATCAGATGAAAGAGGAAAAACTTCTGGATCTGCAAGCAGTACCATAATAGCAAGCACAGGCTGACTGATCTCTTGAGGTGCCCAGGGCCATTAGTAGTAATGTCTTTTTCCTCCAAGGCTGGCCATCTACTTACACTGAATTTTGTCATTTGGGATCTCAACAATCACTTTTAGGACTGGAGTGACAGAAACGGTGCACATACAGAATAATACATTTCTGATGGTATGAATAAAGAAAAGACCTTGGATAGCCTTGGACAAGGTGCCACAAAGGAATGTTTGACTTCACGTTTTGTTCTGCAGAAGACCACCCTCTCACAACCTCATAGCTTTTTCCACTATGATTTGGCAAAGATGAGACAGTGGATAAATGTTAATTAAGCAGCCAAGTAGGATATGAAAGAAAGTTTACATATCCATCTCTCTATCTCAGTCTCACCTGACAGGTGTGAACCTCTGACAGGAATAGAAAAAGCAGCAGCTGATGAGAGACTAGTCTTCCCTGTTCACACCTTGCCTACATCAGCCAAATCTTGAGGACCACCAAGTAAAACACATGCATATACACAGGATATCTATTCACTAGTGAGTTTTAGAAATAATAAGTAAACAATAGAACTGAAAAGTGTGAAAATATTAACCCATTTACAACATAAAACTTCATGTAGTAAAAGTCTCAAACAACTCACAGAGGTACGAAATCAGATCCAGCCATTACAACCTGTAGGTCTTTACAAGACAATTGAAAACTTAACAGTACAATAAGCTAGGAGATCAAAACTGTCAACGTCAAATAAATTCGTTGTGAAGTACTCAACAACTTCAAAGCTGATATAATGCACAAAATATCCTCCAATATTTTCATACAAAAACTATTTGATAGACTGCTTTTTACATTGCTTAACTTCCTTCATATTGTTCTTAAAGTGCTTTTTGAATTCTCTAGCCTGATAACTCAGCATCCTTTCCCAAAGACTAAGAAAAACTTCAGTATAGTACAAAAATACAAGGTGACTTCCTCCATGTACATCTATATAAGATCCATCAATAACAGGCAAAATTTTAAAATATGCAGAAACCCCACAACATATAAAATATTAGCTATGAAGCCCAGGCATATAGCAAAATGAAAGTAATCAATGCAGAGCCCATGTAATCAAATAGCCCAACAAACATTTGAGAAGTGTAAGAATGAAACAACTTACTCTGTTTTCTGATCAGACAACATGCTCATCTTCTGTTCAGTGTACTAATTACTAATCAATTACATTCATTGTTTTGGTCTCTAGAGCATTACTTGGTAGAGGGATGCACAGGTAGAATCAAATTTTACAAGGAGTCATAAAGTGACCTGAAACTGGAGTCCTTTTAAAAGATGAATAAATGCATGTTTGCAGCTAGACCATTTACAGAAAATCTTACAAGCCAGACAGTAAGAAAGACCAAGAGCATAAATTTATTTTTTTTTTAACATGAAGTCTACATGAGAGTTTCCTTTAAGAGCTAGTAGTGAAAACTGTCATACAAATTACTACAGTGAAGAGGAAGGAAAAAAAAGATGGGGACAATTAGAAGATATATATAACACAAAGGAAAGTAGATTATATAGCTTGGCAAAGACAGCTCTGTTACAATCTACGTATTGTGCATTTCACTTACAAAACTAAAACCTTAAGCTTAAATTATCCAAGCATGCAGTATAAGCATGCATTATATCATTGTGTCATTTATGCACACTTTGACATTCCATTTCTATCTTACGTTAAGGCCAAAATGGAGTTTCTGTCCTTCGTTAGTCCTGAACATGATTTCAACAGTAGAACACTGCCACCTTTTGTCTTGATACATAGACCTTCCCACTGGAATTGTAAAACTTTTTAATGTTGTTGCTTCATTTGTCCTTTATAGACAGCTGAATTTTCGAAATCTTATATTACATTTTATTCAGTAGGCAGATTTCTCCAGGAAAAAAAAAAAAAAAGTTAATTGGAAAAGAAACATTATTTTTCTATACAAATACGAGTGCATAGCCAAACAACTTCAAAAGTATACTCTGTTAAACTTATCTATTTTCTCTCTTAATCCCATGCCTCTTTTTTCTTGGTAGTTTTGGTGCATATATATACTGTATCACATAATTATCTTCCACTGCATTCCTTTCAGTAAAAACATGATAATGCATTCTTTGAACATCTAGGTTTTGAAAACTGTTTAAAGGAATAACAATAATTCATTATTAAATTGCTTATGTTCTTTGTTCATCCATACAGTATTCTGAATACTGATGGCCCAACATTTATATAAGCATGTACTGAAATGTGTGCAAAACTACTTACACCAATGACACAATGTCCCCACGTTGTACATCATAATTCCGAATGCTCCAATGGTTTAAGAGTACTACATCAGATGTTTGTCTTCCCCCAGGATTTAAAGAAGGCTGAGAGAGGAGAAAAAAAAACCCAAGCTTTACATCAACAGTTCCTTCATGAATCTTCCACCTAACCCTCATTCCATCAAGTAATGTCTATTAAAATCAACAAATCTGTACCCACTTACTATAAGAGCATTAGGAATGTGCTGTATTCTAGGAATTTCTTAATATAAATGCAATGTTAAATGTCATAAGTTTATGACTAAGTGTAGTTCATATCTTTCAATACACTACTGCGTGCAAACTAAATTGCATGACAAGCCTGATGAAAAGAAGTGATTGCCTTCATTGCATATCATTTCATATTAAAACCAAAGAAGGAACTAAGAGAACACTAATTCCCAGAAAAAGCAGACTTTCTGCAGGCTTATTAATTCTTACACAAGTGTAATGCACTAAAAATTAAGTATGTACTTGTAACGACACTAATTCCAGCACCCTTTGGAAAGGGAACAAAAGAGCCTTCCATCTACGGCACATACTGACACTGCCTGCAAGCACGGGCCTTTCATAACAACATACAAAGCAGCATGAACTCACACAGACCCATGCAATGAAATGAAACTGTTCACTAATCCAAATATTAAAATAACAAAGTAATTAATTAGTAGAGAGTATTAGGATGTACACAGTACCATAAAGAACTAGTTTATGGAAACTGGTACAATACCAGGGTACCTGCTCAATTCTGGCTCTGAGTTAATCCATGGGAAACGACAGAGGAAGGAAGTAGCCCATCACTGTACAATCATAATTGATTTCTGCAGGGGATCAATACAATGCTCCAGTAAAGGAAGTATTCAGGAGTAATTCAGGATAAGGTCTTTGGGATAGTTTATTTCTCAATATGCATTTTCAGAGTCTTCAAAGCAGTTATGGTATGTCCAAGTTGCCTAGCAGATGACCTCCAATTTAGACTCTAAAGCTAGGTGATACATGTAATAGAGCATGAAGGCTAGACAACTCTTCATTTATTGGTATGACAGTTGTAATATTTGCTAAAATATTACGTTGTTTTTGTTTGGGGTTTTTTTGAGCCATGAGAATCTCACTGCTGAAATTTCCCTCCCTAGATCAATTGTACCTCTGATGAGCAAATTGAGCTACAGCAGTGAAATTAACTGTTATTAACAAAAGTAATTACACAGTGTTAAATTTAATTGTGTTTTTACTCAGAAAAACTATCCTTCCAAATCAGGATGGATACTTAATACTTATTTTTAACTTCAAAAGGGATTTAAAAGTGCAAATTTCTCCTTACCAGTTTCCTCACTCATCTTTTCTCTCTTAACCAGATAACCAGATCATTTTGATAAAGATTTATTTCAAATGGGACTTGTGAAAAACTAGCTTGTCAATGTGCAAGAAGTAATATGCTGGGATCCTGAGCAGGTTTAATTCACATGAACAGTAAGGAATGTGATACGTCAAAAGGGTTAAATATGTAATTAAGCATCTAAAACGTGCAGCACTTCTTTCTCTAATGCAAATAACATAAATTGTGATACCATAACAAAAAGTATATAATTAATTTAACACAGTCTGTTCAGAGACAGCTTATTCCCCATGACATTTTTACTAGTAGTGAAGCCTCATGTCTAGCAAAACAAAAACACAGCTTCTGAAAAAGTAGTGAACAGGCTCACATAACCTCTTCGTTTTTATAAGAAATAATACAGGACCTTCTTCCTGCCTCCAGCTTGAAGCATTATAACTTGTTTGCCCAAGTTCTCGGCATAATAGCCTCCTACAAATGAGACACACAGGTCTTAACTTAGAACTGGTGGTGCAGAAGTCATAAAACATTCACTGTTTCCAATTACTAACTAATCTAATGCTAAAAGCATGCAAACTGAGATCCCCAGCCATATGATGAAGCCTCACAGGACATGAGGTTCCATAAGTAAGAGGGTAAAAGCATGCCCTTTTACTACAAATAATGATTAACTTGATAATTGTTATGCTGCTAGTGAATGCCAGAAGGTCACAACTTATTTGCTTATAGCTTGGGGAACAGAAAGAATATTCACATGAGCTCATAGGCTTAGGTACAGTAATCCTAATAATAAAGTCAGGAGAACTGCCACAGAATAATTACAACTGCTATTATGCATAATAGAATAGAACATTCAATAATGTTTGCTGCTGAAACAAGTGCGCTTTGTCAGAGATCGCTGGTCAGGCTACTTGCTATAATCCTTGGTATTGAACTATGTGACAGAAATTGCATATAAAGTTGCACATACACTGTCATCTTCCACCTCACCTGAAAACAGCCCATTTGATTTAATTAATTTTTAAAAATTATATATCCATAGAGGGCTCCCTTTTTTCCAACATTATGTATGAACACCAGACCAGCAAGAAACTCAACAGAAAGAAAACCATAAATGTGTATCAAGATGTCCATAACTAAAATTTTTAAGTATACATCCGCATTCCAAGAGGAGTCACAAAAAACCCCACAACAACCAATTAGGAAATCCTATTACCAGTTATTTGTATCACATTAAATGTCACAAACAGATCACAACCCACAATTAACAAAATGCTAGATAAGCACATCAATCTTTAAAATCCTAAGCAACAAAACTACCCTGTAAGGATTACAAAAAAACAATTTTGGAAAGAAAATAAAAGAAGGTAATGAAAAATTTTAACATGTTTAAATTATAAACTGCAATATTTCACTGGTATTCCTTACAGGTTAGAGTTAACACTTATACACATTGAAGTCAGCACAAGTGCAAGAATTATCACAGGTGGCTGAAAGAACTGTAGAAACACCGAATCAGCTTGAGACAACTAAATGCATGAGGGGAAAGAGAGCATGCAACAGAGAACAAGAGCAGGAGAGCAAGCATGACACCAAGATTTATTCTTTGCTTCTTGTCAGAACTTTTAATTTCAGGCTCAGCAGGAGCCACAATTATGAGTACACAAAGCCAGACAGATGTCTTAGATGTTTTACTGCAAACAAAATCTTTGAAATCATACTACAATATATTCAAATTGACACAGTAAGATACCATTGGAAGCATGCAACTGATAGATGTATGACTACATGCTGACATGACTTCACTCTCTCATACCCATGGTTTTCAGATACATTCAACATAGATCCCTCTTCAGAGAATACAGTCAATACACACAACTGCAATGCTATGACCACCCTCCTTAAAACTACTCTGCAAGAGAGGAATATATGTACTTATGCCTTGTCAGACTTATTTAGATCCCTAGTAAAACTTGGCAAGGAAAACAGTATCTTATTAAAAACACTAAGAAGGGGGGTTTTTGTAGTCTGAAAAGCATCCATATGCACAGAAGTTTAAAACAAACTTCAATTTAAGTGCTGCAGTCCAAAATAAAATCAGAGCTTTAGACACCAAGATGTCTGTAAAATTATTAGTGTGAACTTTCAAGCTGCCTATACATAATCAGGCGGGGGAACATTTAGTCAACAGACACATCAAGGGAAAAGCTTAGATTTTGATCACCCAGTGAATATATATTGCTTTCTCTAGCCACTATAAAGAATGCATATTGTTCTTTGTCAGGCTGAATAAATCTGAGCAAATAATTGCAAATCTCTCACAGATAAACCATAGTTCACTATAGGCCCTTCAAATGAGTACAGGAGGAACACTCCAGAAAAATAGCGGAGCACCCTCTAACACCTGGGGCCTTGACTTCAAAGGAAACATAAAACAGGGGCTCAACACACTTCTGGAGTACACTTCTGGAGTAGGACAATCTAAAAAATTTCTTTCATGATAGTGAGGTAAACTATCCAAATAAGAATGGATATCTGTCAGAAACAGAAAAGACCAAATAACTACAGACAATGTGACATGTTGAATAAACAATCACTTAAGACTCAATGTTTAAGTCACGCTCACTAGTAGAAAACCTAACAAACAAGATAGCCCAGCAAAAATACAAAATCCAAGTCACGTCTGCATCTTAGGTGATGCATATAGCTCTAGATGCCAACTGAGGCAAAAAACAGGGTGATGGGAAAATGGTGGAGTTGGATTTAACATCTGATGAACACCATGTTGGCAGCATGGAAAGCAGGATGGAGTGCACTCTCAGCAAGTTTGCCAACAACATGAAGCTGTGTCGAAGCAGATTGTGTCCTGGCCTGCACCAAAAGAAGCATGGCCAGCAGGTCAAGAAATGTGATATTCATCCTCTGTTCTCTTGAAACCCCACCTGGAGTATTGTGTCCAACTCTAGAGCCTAAACACAAGAGGGACATGGAACTGTTATAGGAGGTTCAGAAGAGGCCATGAAGACGATCTGAGGGCTGGAGAACCTCTTCTGTGAAATCAGGCTGGGAAAGCCGGGGTTGTTCATCCTGGAGAAGGTTCAGGGAACACCTTATAGAAGACTTCCAGTATTTTAAGGCGGCCTACAGGACGGTTGGCGAAGGACTTCTTACAAAGGTATGTAGTGATAGGACAGAGGGTATTGGCTTCAGTCTGCAAAAAGCTAGATTTAGATTAGGCATCATGAAGAAATCCTTCACCATGAGATAGGTAAGGCACAGGAACATGTTGTCCAGGGAAGTTGTGAATGCACCAACTCTGGAAGTGTTCAAAGCCAGGTTGGATGGGGCCTTAAACAACCTGCTCTAGTAGGAGGTATCCATGCCCATAGTAGGCTGTTGGCACTAGATGATCTTTAAAATTCTTTTTGACTCAAATCAGTGTATGATTCTATGATTTTATTAACTGTCTCATTTTGTACTTATTTAGATGCTGTGTTATATATATGAATTTCTCCTGTTTCAAAACATTAAAAAGAGAATGAAAGTGGTTTTCCCAGTGTCCAACTCCTCTCCTCCTTTCTGGAGCAAATTTCTGGCTCTGCAAGTTTAAGTCCTGCAATTCTCCTACCTTTCACTGGTCATAAATGAAATTCAGAACATTGACAAAAAGAGCAAAGGTAACACACCTAACTTTCTGGTCTGGGATTGCAGAACTACTGGAGTATAATGATTTTCATTTGGTCCTTAATCTTGATATGAGAGTTGCTTCTAGACCAGCTGAGGTTTCTTGATAGGCATTAAACATCAAATTAAAGACTGCCACAGAAGTCACAATGGTACCTTGTCATTCTCTTTCCACCACCACATTCTTTTCATAACATTAAACACAGGGCAGCCAAGCCCAGATTGTAGTCCAAGTTTTGTCTGTGTGAATGCTGCACAATTCAAACTCTAGAAGCTGGTCTTGATTACTATGAAACCTCTCTTCATGGTTCTGAGCTTACTTAGACAATCAGAAAAAACAGCTTGGCATGTGAGAATCAAATTTTTATTCTCTGCTAAGTGGAATGTTGCAACATTAGTACAAAATAAATTCTAGTTATCAGTGGTGATGGACAGCAATACACAGTGCATATGATTTAAAATGCAAAGAAACAATACAAAAATTTCTACACTACAACATGAATTTATCAAGTTCAAATAAAAAGGAAACAAAGTAGCTGCTCACTATCATGAGTATTTATTTATCTTCTAAATGTTACATACAAATGTTATTTATACTTACTTGAAAACATTGTATAAGCATAGGTAAATTACTAGGAATATATATACATTTAAAATAAATAAATAAATATTTTCGTTTTACTCAGACAGGATTTTGGGAAGTTTTGTTCTCAAAAGCTTTTCATATCACAGAAAGTATTTGTTCAACAAAGTCAAAATTAACTACCCCATGCTACAATGTGGTCATTCTATAACAACAGGGGGAAAAAAAAACATTTTTGGCACCTTGTTACAGTCAGTGGACACTAACTGTAATTCCCTAAGAGACAAAATACCTGCATTGATGCTCCTTCCACTCTTGCTACACAGGCAACCCTGTCCAGGAAAGTGACTGTTACTGGAACGGCAACAAAGAAACCTTTTAAAAAAGCTTTAATGTATCTCTTTCCCAAACCCTGAGCCTGCGCCATAATCTGAAAAACAAGAAGAAAAAGGAAGAATAAACTTGTTACAAACCAAATTTCAAGCAACATTAGTTGAATAATAAGGTTGAAGAATAAATTGATTGCATTATTTATGAGAGTCTAACAATATCCAGAGTGAGGAGGAAAAAAATGTGCATGTAAGAATGAAAAATAACTTTTTCATCACAATTTAGAAGTACACAACGGAAGAGAGCTCAATATCTGGCATTCAACCTTTGCTTGACTTAACCATTTCTTGTGAACCTGTGCTAGCAGAATTACCTGCTTAAAATGACTCTATGCTAACAATTCAGCTAAGCAAGAAGAAAACTAATATAACCAGACAAAATCTAAGTGTGTGTATCTGAAAAAAAAAAATACTAAAAAATCATCAGCTAGATTGAAATAACCAATTAGAATTCAGTTGAAGTTTACAACCAAAATTCTGTAAGCTATTTTATCTCCATATCCTATTAATTATTAGTTTGTGAACTTCAAAGACAGACTTATGTAAGGGAAAGCCAACTATTTTCAACGCAGTATAATGTCATTATTAGGATTTGCACAAATGAAAATGCATGAATGCAACATTTGCACGCTTGCAATATTTGCAAACGTGCAAAACCAATTAAAATTGTCACATATATGACATGGACACCCCATAGCACAAGGACACCTTGTTTGCTACATCAAAAATTCAAAAGCGCGCTGTCATACTGGGCAGCTAAATAATGACACGTGTGACTATTCCACTCCAACTTACCATTTTACCCTACCACCCATCTATTTATGTAGGCCCAAACCACTGAACCTACTAAGTACACACACAAGTTGTTTGATCATATTAGTTATACCTCTGAAAAGCAAGGTGAATATGCAGGTACTGCTGGAAAGGTACAAGAATGTGTTACAATAGTGCAGTTTCACCATAAGAAATGCTACTCTTCACTTATTGGCAAATACAATTTAAACTGATGTTTCTAACTAATGAATCCCTTGTAGACCCTGCACAGTATCAGTCTGTGGAGCCCCTGCTCTCTCTATCTTGTCCTAACTCTGACAGACAGTAATAGGAGAAATCAGACTGTGCCCTAAATTTTGGAGTCTTTCAGTGTTTCCACATTCAAGAAGCAGAGAGTTATTTTCAACTAAAATAATGGAAAACATAAATACATGCAGTTTTGTTTGATACTCTGACAAACAGAATATTTGAAACCTAACAATATAGCTTTTCTTTGTTGCATTTTCAGAAATATGGAAGTGATGAACTACTTCTATGCAAAACAGAAATTCAAGTCACTCTGATGAAAGACTACTGAAGGCAATATTTGTCACAGATATGATTTCTTTATTCTCCCAGTTGCAGAACTAAGGAAACCCAGTTCTACAAAATAAGCCATCAGGATATTCTTTACTAAAATCCTTTCTAGATATTAATAACTTTGCAATCACAAGATCTGTCTCTCAAAAGAAAGCAACATCTTTACTGTTACTTCTGATAGTAATTTTCACAATATGTTAAATCTCCTAATTCCCCACCATCATATGTAACTTCTGCTTAATACTTGCAACTCAATTACATTTTCTTTCTGTATATTTCATGTAAACATTTCCAATAGATTTCACAGAGTTTAAAACTGGTTATGAAACAGAATAAAAACCTCACCAATTCAGGATAAATGTTTAAATTATTTCCTTTCAGTTTACCATTTAAGAACACATTGTTTGAATCAATCCACCTGAAGAGATTATTGCCTCAGTCAGCACAAATTTACCTTTAGAAGTATTCCACATAAAAACAGAATCTCTAAAAATCATGGGTTTGTCTAGTGTTTAACAATTTATACCATTTCATACACCTTAACACCCTTTTCTGATATTTACTTCTCAATTTTTCTGGCTGGAATTCTACTTTTCTGCCATAAGGTCTCAGGTCTCTGACACCTTCCACAAAAAAAAGAAAAACAAAAAAAACCCATATCTATCATGTTCCTTGTAGCCACTCTGAGTTGAAAATCATTGTCTAACAGATGTATCATAGTATTACTGATTTATTATTAAAATAATAATTAAAAAAAAAAAAACCACAAAAAAAACCTTCAAGGAATCATAGAAATTTACTTACCCTTTAAATTCCTTACAGTCAAATCTATTTCTCATTAATAATAAAGCATGAATGTTCAGTTCACCCCTTCTATTAAAACCACTAACAGATCTTGTTATAAACTTCCTGCAAAAGCCCCATGCTGCTATCTACAGAAAAATCTAGTATCTGAAGAAAAGCAATTGATCAGACAATCCACAGGAGACCAACCATATGCTCCTGGAACTACAAGCTAATTAATAGTGACACAGAATCCAGCAGCCAGGTTAAAACAGTCAAGACAAAATGCTACATTCTCAGTACATCACTTGGCCAAGGCAACACTGGGAGTATTAAATGGCTGCAGACAAAGCTGGGAGCTCAGGTTCTATCTTTGTATTTTTGGACATATGAAGTATTACAAGGCACAATATGAATAAAGATGAAGGATAAAATACCAACAGCATCCCTACCAGCAATCCATTTGCAAAGCCACCAAAGCCAATATCATCTGTTGTGCTGAAAAACTTCTCTACTTGCTGTGAGATTTTTATCTTTTCTCTTTCATTTCTTCCTCCCTCCCTCTGAGCACACCTGTAGATTATTCTACTCTACTGTAGAAGCACTTCTTTCCAAAAGACAGCAAATATATGCACACACATATTAAATGGTCTGAGAAGACTTACAAACAAATTTGTCTTTAACTCTACATCCTTCCACATAGCATTTTTAATGTATGAGTGTCCTGGTATGGGCATAATTTCTGCCCAGAGTTGGTTCGCTTCCAGAGGTTCCCCTTGCCCTTCCGTTGTAAGGTCCAGAGGTGGGTTGCAGGGGCAGACCACATGGTTCTGGAACCAGGAAGTCTCAAGCCACATGCACAGGTCATGCGCATGAGTCAGGTGATCTGTGCTGTCTCTTAGGGTGTTAGGGCCCACCCCTGGGCGCAGGACTTTTGAGCCAATTGGCCAGACAATGGACGCTAAGTGCCTATTGGTCAGTTCCACGCTTTCCTAATGAGGTATTTAAGCGGGTGCAACGGGCCGTTGGCTCTCTCTCTCTCTCCACCACCGCCGTGAGGAACACACATCTCTGTACCCCGTCCAGCAGCAGCCATGTGCTTTGCAGCACAGCGGCAGCAGAGCGCATTGCAAAAGCGGCAAACCTCTTTCTTTTCCTCTTTATTCAGGGCAAGCTCCTTCTTTCCTCTTTCTCAGGAAAAGCTCGGTATCTAGTGCGCATTTTGTGGGTATTTCCAGGCATGGTTAGGATTGCTTTTGTTTCCTGACTGTTTAAACTGTTTAATTCAGTGTTTTAAGCGAGTTTGTGTAGTTATTCTTGCCAACCGAACATCCAAAAGAACCCGGGGAACTATTCCCAGAACCCCCATGATTATTAAGAGTAATAAAAATTAATAATCGCTACAATGAGTAAGAAGTTATTACATCAGTATCTCACTGAAGAGTGTACACATTTTTACCAGGTGCATTTCATAGGCTTGTCTCTCCAAAACACACAGACAAGCATTTACCAATGGATGGGTACTTGCACATGCAGCATTGCCACAAAACTGTTGACACAAAAGTTTTGATATTCAAACTTTTCCAGCCCCGACCACTATTTTTAATAATAAACTGGTTTGATTGCAACGGTCATGGAACGCATTACATAAATGATATCTAGATCTAGTAATAACTATCAATATGTAGTTGATTAAATCCAATGGAAATCAACAAAAGTGGAAGAGAAGGTTTCTTGCAGTTAATTATCCCACTTGGCCACTAGATGGACTCAGGCCTTTTCCACTTAGGCAGAAGGCTAAGTAAATGCAAAAGTTTAAGATATTTACTCACTATTATTTCTTGACTTGCGAAGCTAGCAATAAATTGACAGCACCCAAAACACTTGCAAGGAGTTCTGTTTCTTGCCTTTCTGGCCGGTCTGGACACTGCTGAGACTTTGGAGTTCCTTTCCTGGCTCCACAGGCTGCTGGAGGACAGGTGGAGCAGACAGTTTCTGAACTGCTGTGGACAATCTGTGTGCCTCCAGGGCTTGCTCATCTCAGGAGATGCAGACCTGCTCCATCAGGTGAAGGCAGACATCTTGCAATGTGTCTCAGTATGACGTGTGACTGTGATGGTTTGGGAGTTCCCCCCCACAGACTTTTGAAATAACCCAGACTAGGCTCAGCCAGCTGGAAGTTAATAAATGAATCTTTATACTACAGCATTGCACAATATTTACAACATACAAGCAGATATTTACAGATATATACAGTAAAAAGGTAATACAGAAACACCACACCCCTCCCAGAGATCAGAGTCCCCAAGAGAGGTTCCTGACCACCACCTTCCCCCACTACCCAATCTTATCCCAATATCTATCTTACATGCCAGGTAAGCGAGGAAGACTGGCCAGGGAGGGTTAGAAGAAGGAATTAATTAGTTGGGTTACACAGATTCAGCTAGAAGCCAGAGAGAGAGATCAGCAGCCAGAGCAACCCTGGCAGCTCTGCCATATCTATGTTTGGATTCTTATTTTCATATGTCTCAGTAAACTTATGAGTGAAGGAGACATCACTATGTTTTCCTTTCTCAACTTATAATCTAATTTCTCATAAAAATCTTGCAATTAGTCTTAAACCAGCACAGTCACGCTGGCTGTTGTATGCAGCTATCACATGAAAGCAATTCAAGTTGCTCCTAGTAAACTTGACGCAGTTCCAGGCTGGATTATAGCTTATATTGCTATGTAATAATAAGGCATTAACATCGCCCGTAGGCAACAGGCACAGATACAGCAGAAGAGCATACAAATAATAGTAAAGCACAGAACAATATCAATGCCTGAGATTGGTTAGGCCTTTGGACATAGATTATCCAATTAGAGTGTCAATAAGCCAAGCTTACTGTGAAGGCACCAGCCATATTAGGGAAGAGACACAGGCCTAGCACAAGCTTAGCACAAGGCAAGAGCATGCACCTTGTTTACCACAGGATGCAAAAAGGACAAGAACAAGTTGGGTAAGCCAGAGTGCTCAGATTCCATGGCTCCAGGTCTTTTGTCCTTTTTCCTGTGGTTGCTTCTCCCCAAACAGAAGGAAGGACAGCAAAAACACATGTCTGGGCAAGCCAGCATGTGTATAGGCTTGTTTTGAACCTTCAGGTCCACCACAACAAGGGGCTTCAAGATGGCTTCTGTTACCACAGGGGAAGTAAGAGCTTGAACATAGGCATGAGATAGTTTGCAGCACTATCTTCTACCAGGAACTGTACATGTAAACAAATAACCCTCAATTGGTAACTATTATTTGATTAGTTCCCTAAACAAGTTGAAGTCTGCCCTTTGCAAGTCCATTATGTAGGTTTTGTTGATGTCCCTCCTGGTTTCACCATATATTGAAAACTCTATTGTTTCATCTTCACTGGACCCCAGGCAGCCTCTGACCACCACATCTCCCACCAGCCCTTCTCTATTTGTGAACAGCAGATCGAGTGGGCTGCACCTCTGGTAGGCTCATGTAACAGCTGGAATAAGAAGCCATCCTCTGTACACTCTAGGGACTTTCTAGACTGCTTCTTCTCTGCAGTGTTAAATTCCCAGCAGACATCTGGCAGGTAAAGTCATCCACAAGAACAAGGACAAGTGATCTTGAGGCAGCCTCCAGCTGCTTAAAGAATAATAAATCAATCTCTTCTCCCTGGTTGGGTGGTCTATAGCAGACTCCAACCAGGTCTGCCTTGTTGGCCTTCCTCCTAATTCTTACCCATAGGGACTCCATCTGATCATCCTTAATCTCTACCTCCATAACATCCACTGCCTCCCTAATATACAGGGCCACTCCTCTCCTCCGCTTCTCCCTCATCTATCTCTCCTGAAGCATCTGTAGCCATTGATTACAGTGCTCCAGTTGCGTGATCCTGCTCTGGCAGGGAAGGTGGACTAGATGATCTTTCGAGGTCTCACCCAGCCCCTAACATTCTGTGATTCTGTGATACATTTTTTCATCATTTGTAAATTACACTAGGTTTAGGTAAAAAAAAAAAAAAAAAAATNTAAACAGGGTTAAGGAAAAAAAAAAAAAAAAAAAATCAGTAAAACTTACAAACTTCAAAGCAGTAACCTTGAAAACTTGTTTGAAATGGCAACACAGACAAGAAAAATCCAAGATCAAAAATGCCAGCACATAGCAGGTCAAAGCATTAAGAATTTCACATTGTGCAGCTCAGAGATTAAGGCAGATGGAGCACAGCATTATCTGGACTGAAGTATTTGGTGCACAAAAGGTCCAGGGATTATAATGAGCCTCTCGTGGGTACTACAACATATGGAACAGCGATGCCATTTAGATAGCTCTCTGTGTATAAAATGTTTATATTTCCTTACACTTGCCTGCACATTAGAAGACACTGTTTATCAAACAGCCTGTAGAAAATCATCGAGTAACATTAAGAAAGCCCCAGGTTGCAATATATTTGCAAATCTAGGTATTTAAAAATTACCCACAGAAGTATGATAGGAAAAATAGCTGTAAAAACAAGGCATTAGCAGCCATCCACAAATGGAATAAAATGGTCCCTAATGTGCTTCTACAAGAAGGCATGTGAAGAAACAGGAAGAAGGGAATTACAACCCAGCCAAGATGACTGCTAGTTTGAAACGACTTATCTGATCTAGGTCAGAAATTAGTAACTTTACTACATCCAGTTTGAAACAACTTCTCTGACAAATGCATTTTTCCATAAATCCATGGCATCAAACTAGAATTCAGGCATGTATCATTTGCAAACAAGAAACACTTTCATAACAGGAAATAGCAAAGCACATGAATGACATAATTTCTATTGCATCTTCTGAAATATAATATCAAGTACAAAAGCTTTTGCTTTAAGTAAGACTGGTATAACTTGAAGACAAGGTTATAGTGGGTCCAACAATTGTTGTGATATATGGAGATTTGGCTTTTGCACAATAAGGTATTCATAAGACTTAATCAGTAAAATAACAAGGTAGTTGTGGAAATTAGGAGTACCAGGGGTAGTGTTAGGAGTTACCAAGAGAGCATCCATGACCAAAGATAACCATGCAGGAAGATCCTGATTGATGTTCAAAGAAAACACAACTGGGCCAAGTTCACCTTGTAAAGAAGGCCAGCTGTTGTTTTGATCAAAAGGACTAACAGGTGGGAGGTTAATGGAATTAGGGGTAGTGATTAGAAAATGTAAAAGAACACTTATGAATATGTATAAAACTCTAGTCCTTATCCTACATAAGCATTATTATCTGCTGTTAGTGTGTGCCTCCAGCAATTTTGTTATTTGCTATGTACCCAGCACTGCTTGCCTTTATTTTATAACAAAACTTTACACTTAAATTTTAGAGTGACTTCATTTCTCACATTGTGATGAACAGGATGTTGCTTGGTATCAGAATTTGTGTGATATTTTAACAAGCACCTTTTCTACAGTTTTTCATTATACAAGGCCAGATCGAACTACTGCCATGCTGCCAGACCCTCATTTTCCAGTTTAGTTGTACATTTAAGTAACTTTTATATTATAGTTATTTTTGTGAAGGTACAAGTATGCAGACTCCTTAGCTGGCTAATTTAATT
The DNA here is from genome assembly GCA_013396835.1 of Psilopogon haemacephalus. Lineage (NCBI taxonomy): Eukaryota > Metazoa > Chordata > Aves > Piciformes > Megalaimidae > Psilopogon > Psilopogon haemacephalus. Next base: position 244,175 of record VWZI01022728.1, read on the forward strand.
CATATAGACTTATCCAAGTACAGGCTGATGCCCACAGATACAATGGTGACAAATGTTACAGAAGAATCAAAACAGATTAGTCCATAAAGGTTTTCAGTTTAAAATAATAAAAATAGATTAGTCCATTTAAGTTTTCATTTAAAAGCATTGTCTAGGTCCAGAAGGAGCTTTCATTTATCCTTCAATAAAGACAACTCCATCCTGGTATTATTCCACCATAAAGGCGACATTTCTGTTCCATTAATGTATTTTTACTCTACACACAGGTTTTCTTCACAGTATTCGTCACTCATATTAATCTCCTTGAATCCTGTATCCCCCCAGCACACAGTCATTAAAAAGTAATGCTCTATTGCAAGCTTGAAAATGTCAGACCACTGAAATTTATGTTGTATTACTGAAGCAGCAAATTCTAACCAAATCCACAGTTTCAGTAACCAGGCATGTGTGGCCTATGTTTTGCTGTTCTCTTTCTCCTAGGTTAGTAATTTTGTCCTGATACCTAAATGTTTTGGTTGCTCCAAATAATAAGCTGCAAATTTTGGTAGTCACAACTCCATTATATAAAATTTTCTTATGCTTTAATTTTGAATTAAAGCAATTACCATTTCCATGTGATAGCTCCCATCACTATAAAATATATATTTTTTTCCAGTATACTAGAATATAGAAAAACAACAATAAAAATCCAAGTCTGTAGTTTTCTTACAACTATAACATACATAGATGTTCCTAGAAGCAGACAAAAATAGATGACCACAACAAACTTTCAGCTTACAAACCACATCAAACAAAAAAAAGCGTAAACCACGAGAATCAGGAACCTAACTGATCACAGAACTATTACAGGGTTGGGGGGGTCCATTTAATGCGGAACAGATTCTCCTTCTAATCTAATCTGACTACACTCCATCTCTGGCATCTATTTCATGTATAAAGGCTCAATCCATATGTTGGTTGTCACTAGAATTAAATACTGTTTATTTTTACAAATTAATTTTATGTCTCAAGGACATGAATTCCACTCTCATGGACAACCTTGTATTTCCAAACAAAACATTCCACTTTCAAATATAAAGCAAAAGCAGAAGAAAATACAACTGTAAATAAAAATTATTTTCAGCAATTAAAATTACTAGTTCAGAATGGAGAGCAATTATCCAACTCTTGGTTTTTCAAAATTCCATTTCACACACATAAATAATCAAGAAAAGGAACAGTGATATGATCACTTTTCAGTGAACACTGCAATACAAATAAAGATCCGTAATTTCTATAAATCGGCTCTTCTCAGAGCATTTAAACTTAACATGTAATGCAAAATCTTCAAGTACTATCACATAGGTGACTGTAAGAGCACCAGTTGTTCTAGCATAAAAGACACAATCATTGATTTTAATCATGTTTCTGTATCTTCAAAGAAACTAATAATCATTAACATATATTGTACATAAAGGATAGCACTAAATTACATCCATTTCGGAGCTCAAGTGAACAGCATAATTAGCTTCTTGCAATTGAAAGTTCTGCATTGCCTCTCAAAGATTCAATACATGCAAATTAAGTTAATTTTGTAAATTGAGTTGAAGTGCCCTTTACAAACAACTATCAGCTGGTGTTATGTTTAGTCTTGAGTAGGCAGCATAAATGAGGTATTGCTTCTGAACTCACTAAGTCTGTAAACCATGTTTACAGTAAATAATAGCATAACCTTTGGTTTTTAATTAATTTGGGAATATATATAGTCAACACTCTGGATTCTTTCAAGTACCATGAAACTGTCTTGTTACTCAGTATCACAGAATCTCTTAGGTTGCAAAAACGCCTTTAAGATCGAGGCCAACCACCTGTGGTTTCTGAGAATCAAACCTGGGCAAAAACTAAAAAAAAAAAAAAAACAAAAAACCCACAACCCAGTTTTAACTAACACATATGTAATGCTGTAGACCATCCAACAAGGACAATGAGGTTGATGAAATGCTTTATGGGTGCTTGGGAATGGTCTCAGAATTACTAGACCTTGTTCTTGTTGGGGACTTCAATTTACCAGATAACTACTGGAAATATGATACAGTAGACAGGAAGCAGTCCCAAAGGTTCTTGCAGTGCATGAAAAAGAACTTCTTAAAACAGCTAGTGAATGAGCCAACAAGGGAAGGCCCTCTACTAGACTTGCTGCTTGCAAACACAGAAGGAGATGTAAAGGTTAGTGGACATCTTGGCCAAAGTGACCATGAGATGGTGGAGCTTACAATTCTAAGTGAAGTTAGGAGGGGATCCAATAGAACTACATTGGTGGACTTCTGGAGGGCAGACTTTGACTTGTTTAGGAGACTGGTTGATGGCATCCCCTGGGAGGTAGTCCTGAAGAACAAGGGAATATAGGAAGGCTGGACATTCCTCAAGAGGGAAATATTAAGGCACAGGACCAAGCTGTCCCTGTGCATTGGAAAACAAGGTGGTGGGGCAGAAGACCAGCCTGGCTAAGCAGAGAGCTTTGGGTACAACTCAGGAAAAAAAGGAAAGTCTACTGGTTATGAAAGAAGGGGCAGGTAACTCAGGAAGAATACAAGACTTTTGCAAGCATATGCAGGGAGAAAATTAGGAAGGCCAAAGTTCAACTAGAACTCAATACAGCCAAGTGTCATTAATGATAATAGAAAGCACTTTCATAAGTATGTTAACATTATAAGAAGAGCTAGGGAGAATGCCTACCCACTACTGGATGCAGGAAGGAATATGGTGACCAAAGACAAGGAATAGTCTGATCTGCTGAATGGCTACTTTGTCTCAGTATTTGTCAGTGACACAAGTTGCTCAGTGAGGCTTCAGCCCATCGAACTAAAAGACACAGGTGGGGAGCAGAAAGCAGCCCCCACAATCCAGAAGGAAATAATCGCTGACCTGCTGTGCCACTTACATGTGCACAAGTCTATGGGACCTGATGGGATCCACTCATGGGTACTGAAGGATCTGTCAAATGTGCTCACCAAGCCACTCACCATCATTTTCCAACAGTCCTAGCTAACCAGGAAGGACAAAGTTCAATGGAGGCTAGCAAATGTGATGTCCATCTACAAGAAGGGCCAGAACGATGATCCGGGTCTGTCAGTCTGACCTCGATGGAACAGGTCATCCTAAGTGCCATCACACAGCACTTACAAGAAAAGCAGGTGATCAGGCCCAGTCAGCATGAAAAGCAGGTTTATGAAAAGTAGGTTCTGCCTGACCTTTTCCTACAGCAAGGTGACCTGACTAGTTGATGAGGGAAAAGCTGTGGACATCATCTAGCTGGACTTTACTAAAGCCTTTGACATTTCCTCCCACAGCATTGTTCTTCAGAAACTCATGGCACAAGGCTTGGATAAGTGCACTCTGCACTGGATAAAAAACTGGTTGGATGGCCTCTATCAGAGTGGTGGTTAAATCTGGTTAGTACCCAGTCACTGGTGGTGTTCCCAGGGTTCAGTACTGGGGCCTGTCCTCTTTAATATCTGGAGAGCAGCTCTGAGGAAAAGGACCTGGNNNNTCAGACCCCACCTAGAGTACTGTGTGCAATTCTGGAGCCCCCAGCACAAGAAGGACATGGAACTGTTGGAGAGAGTCCAGAGGAGGGCCACGAAGATGATCAGAGGGCTGGAGCACCTCTGCTATGAGGACAGGCTGAAAGAGTTGGGGCTTTTCAGCCCGGAGAAGAGAAGGCTTCGGGGAGACCTTATAGCAGACTACCAGTATCTGAGGGGGGCCTACAGGAGGGCTGGGGAGGGGCTGTTCACAAGGTCTTGTAATGACAGGATGAGGGGGAATGGGTTCAAATTGGCGGAGGGGAGATTTGAACGGGATGTTAGGAAGAAATTCTTCACAGTGAGGGTGGTGAGGCACTGGAACAGGTTGCCCAGGGAGGTTGTGTCTGCTCTCTCCCTGGATGTGTTCAAGGCCAGGCTCAATGAGGTCTTGAGCGTCCTGATCTAGTGGGAGGTGTCCCTGCCTGTGGCAGGGGGTTGGAACTGGATGATCTTTGAGGTCTCTTCCAACCTAGACCATTCTATGATTCTATGATTAATGATCTGGATGAAGGCATTGAGTGCACCCTCAGTAAATTTGCAGGTGATGCCAAGCTGGGTGGCTGCATCATTCTGCTAGAGGGTAGGGAAGCTTTATAGTGGGATCTGGACAGGTTAGATTGATGGGCCAAGTCTAATTCTGTGACTTTTAACAAAGCCAAGTGCCAGGTCTTCCACTCAGGTCACAACCCCACAGTAAGCTACAGACTTGGGCAGGTGCCAGGACTCAGAGAAGTACATGGGGTATTGGCTAATACGTGCATGAGTCAGCAGTGTGTCCAGGCAGCCAAGAAAGCCAACTGCATCCTGGCTTGTATTAGAAACACTGTGGCCAGCAGCAACAGGGAGGTGATCATCCCCTGTACTCAGCACTGGTGAAGCCACACCTTGAGGATTGTGTTCAGTTCTGGACCACTCACTACAAGGACACTGAGGTGCTGGAGTGTGTCCAGAGAAGGGCAATGAGGTTTGTGAAGGGCCTTGAGCACACGACCTACAAGAAGCCTCTGAGTAAACTGGGATTGTTCAGTCTGGAGGAGGCTGAAGGGAGACCTCATTGCTCTCTACAACTACCTAAAGGGAGGCTGGAGGTAGGACGGGGCAGCCTCTTCTCCTTGGTGGTAAGTAACAGAACTAGAGGAAGTGGTTTCAAGCTGCACCAGGTAAGGTTCAGGGTGAATGTTAAGAAATATTTCTTCACAGAAAGGGTTCTCAAACATTGGAATGATCTGCCCAGGTCCATGGTGCAGCCATTGTTTAAGCAGCTTATAGACCTGGTGCTTAGGACCAGTTTTGATCCCACAGCACTGGGTTTGACTGTTAGACTGGATGATCTTAGAGGTCTCTTCCAACCAGATATATTCTGCAATTCTGAAAATGGAAAATATCTTTCAAGTCACAATATATTTTACCAAAACTAACTACTTCTCGCATGAATACTGTAAAGAAGGCTTTATGTGTACTTGCTCGAAATGAGGGAGAGTTGACTCCCCAACACAACATGACCATGAACCCCAGCATTAAGCCCTGATTCACCAAGTAGTTATTATTTACTGTCTGTGGCATACTAATAAACTAAATGTGCAAACTGAGACACAAAACTATATTTTCAAAAATTAACTCTTGAACATGAGAGGTTGCTGTGGGATTTCATAAGGGCATACCTAGTATACTCCATAATATCTGTTCATCACCATATTGATTTTGAGTCTGTGATTTGTAATAAATCCAACTGCCATATAAATTCTTCAGGTCTGAAGAATAAACGAAGAAGCTAAACCATCTGCATAAGGATCCAAGTGTTCCAAAAGTAACCAAAGAAGCTAAACCATCTGCATAAGGATCCAAGTGTTCCAAAAGTAACCAAAGAAGCTAAACCATCTGCATAAGGATCCAAGTGTTCCAAAAGTAACCAAAGAAGCTAAACCATCTGCATAAGGATCCAAGTGTTCCAAAAGTAACTGCAATCTGTGGGACACTGATCAGCTTGTAAGACCTCAGTGCAAAATTCCAACTGTGACTGTAAAATCAGCATGATTTAAATATTATTTTCATAGATTTGAATACCACCCACTACTATACCATATCTATAGTTATATCTCATCAATTCCAGAAGCAAATTTGTTTTGGTAACAAAACGCAAGTCAAACAGAAGAATCTGTCGCTTTGAATCCTAAATTTCTTTTATTCTCCCACACACACTACTTTAAAATGTTACTTTTTTTTTTTACAAAACTACATATTGCAAAAAGTCTAATTTTGAAGGCTTTTAAAGAAATCAGTTTGTTTAACCTGAAAATCCCCAAGCATGACTTCCAAGCATATTCTGTTGACAATTTCTCTTTTTTTCTAACAGAGCAATGAACAAGTATGGGTGAGACAAAGAAAATAAAGACATGGTGATAAAAGAAAATTATCCAGGGAGACATAAACCAGCTTTCCTAGATCACCTCTCTCCTTTTTTGATATTACAGTGTACTTAATTGCAGTGCAAAACAATAATGATACAAAACCCCACAAACAAAACCACCTACAGTGGAATACTGCTTCATCTACTTGGTGTTCAGCTTCAGTTTTGCTATTCAAACTTTTCAAACTTTTTTCTTAAAAAAAGGCAAGACCACCACATAGCTATGTCTACAAAGTAGTTGAATCTCTTCAGCTTCAAGCACTGCGGCCTTTAGATAAAGCAGTATGATACATAGTAGACTGAAGGCAAATTACCACGTACAGAAAAGTGGCCACTTCACAGTGAGTCAGAAAGAGAGAAAGAGAGAGAGAGAGAAAGAGAGAGAAAGAGAGAGAAAGAGAGAGAAAGAGAGAGAAAGAGAGAGAAAGAGAGAGAAAGAGAGAGAAAGGAGGGAGAGAGAGAAAGAGCAGTGCACAGCCATGGGATCAGTGTCTGCAGGGAGCTGTGGCAGAGGGTCACAGCAGGCCAAGCCTGCAGTGCTGCACTTCCATCCATCACTGACTTCTTGACCCGGGACTGGCCTGTGCCACCAGGCAGGATGTGATGGGGTGGAGAGGGCAGACCTGTGGGTGGTCACAGGATGTTAGGGGTGGGAAGGGACATCCACAGCTCATCGAGCTGTCCAACCCCCCTGCCACAGCAGGACCAGACAATCTAGCTCAGGGCACACAGCAACACATCCAGATAGGGCTGGAAAAGCTCCAGAGAAGGAGACTCCACAACCTCTCTGGGCAGCCTGTGCCACTGCTCTGGGACCCACACAGGCAAGAAGTTGCCTCTTGTGTTGAGCTGCAACCTCCTGTGCTGCAGCTTCCATCCATTGCTCCTTGGCCTATCCCAGGGAGCAGTGAGCAGAGCCTGTCCCCCCCACTCCTGACCCCCAGCCCTCAGATAGTTATAAACATTGATTAGGTCACCTCTAAGCCTTNAAGGAAGGAAGGAAGGAAGGAAGGAAGGAAGGAAGGAAGGAAGGAAGGAAGGAAGGAAGGAATCTCTCAGCTGTCCAAGGTATACCCTAACAGGAAAACCACTCACGGTACTGGAGAATCAGCATTAACAAGACAAGATTTGATACAAATCCAGTAAGACGGTGATATGGTGATATATTTTTAAGTAAAAATTGTACCCAGTCCAGAACCAGGAACTGTGTACAGCGTTAAGATCTAGTTACACACAGTAATTTCCATGCCTTGGTTCCCTCTTCTACCTTGCAGTGAGGTCACGAGTGTCTACCCTTAATGACCACTTTCACACTATTAGCTTTGCACTTATTTTTAATTAAATGTCCTCACACTGGTATTAACTTAAGAAAGAATATGCGCAAAATCCTACACCAAACAAGCGGCATGGACACTTCGGGCCCGTGGACACTTGGAGGGCGAGGGGCACTTGGCCGCCCGCGGCCGCCAGTTGCCGCTGCAGGGCTGCCGTTAGGCCGCAGGCGCAGCGCCCAGCGGAACCGCATCTGCCCACGTGCCCGGTGCCGCCAACAGACGCCCACCGCCGCCAACCCCGCCGCAAAAGTATCGTCGTCCACAGCACACTCCAGCCGGCAGCGAACAGCTCAACACCGGTGCAGAGCCTTCTACATATTTACTTGTATTCCAACTTCCTCCTCACCCCCCCCGCCAGCAGCACAGCTGACGGCGAGGGGAGAGTGAAGGGGAGGGGGGAGGAGAAGGGCGGGGCCTGCGGGGGCGGCACCAAGAGCCTGGCGCGAACTGGCGCGGGGCTGTGCTCGCGGCTGAGCCTGCCATGCGGCATGCTTAGCTCTCCCCTCCAGACCAGCCCCTCTCTCTTCGTGTACGTCCCCGCTCTCCTCTCCACCACTGTCTTCCCCCACCATTTCCTCGCCCCGCCACGCTATGCCCGCCCCGATTTTCCGCGTTCTGAGCCCGCCCGGCTTCCGTTGCTCCGCCCGCCGTTCCTGCCCGCTTACCCTTTACTCCCTTCCGCGGAGGGCAGGCTGGTAGGGCGTTCGCTGTGCGAGAGCCGCCCACGGTCACGTGGGCTAGCGACTGCGGCGGCGAGTGGAG
>VWZI01022737.1:21123-31984 GCA_013396835.1 Psilopogon haemacephalus
CCTGATCTAGTGGGAGGTGTCCCTGCCTACGGCGGGGGGTTGGAACTGGATGATCTTTGAGGTCTCTCCCAACCTAAACCATTCTATGATTCTATGATTCTAAGGTAAGAAAACCATCTCATCTGGAAGACCTGATGGGAAGCCACTCTCAGCACCAAATAGCCACAACAGGCCAGCCAAGGCCAGGTCCAAGTATGAGAAAAACAAGAAGGTGTCAAATATACTGGCACGGAATACCATCAGAGGAACACTTTGCGTAAGACAAAACCTTCCAAGGCAGCTTGAATGATGTTAAGATGAAGAAAAGGTCTGCTTAGGTGAAAATGCATGGATTTCCCTTGCACAGTTCATCTTTATCAGCAGCAGAAGTAGCAAATGAGCTGACTCCTCTCCTTCCCTTGCCAGTAACACATTAAGAAACCCTGAACTGGGTTTTATTCAGCTCTTTATTCCCTGCCAGGAGGTAATTCCTCTCAGAAGGATGGTATACCACTCATAATCAGCAGGCAGAGGTATGGCCTCTGATTATTTCAGAGCCTCGAACTGCACCCAGATTTCCTTCTTCCTGGAAGACTCCACCGTTCCTGGAACAATGAGGTAGTGCAAGATGAGCCTCTGCTTTTGAAGCTGTTCCAGTTCATGCAAAACAGTTAACAAATGAAGGCCTGCAAGTCATGTTTCTCACTGTGCTAACATAAAAGCTACGGACTTCTATCCTTTAGATTAATTAGTATTGCATCGTGTTATGAAACGCTGAACATCCTCACCCTGAATTGAGGAGGAAAGTTCTCCATTTCAAGGCACCATGAGCCAGTTCAGAATTTGCAGAATCACTGAATCACAGAATGTCAGGAGCTGGAAGGGACCTCCAAAGCCCATCCAGTCCAATCCACCTGCCAGAGCAGCATCATCTAGACCAGATCACACAGGAAGGGGTCCAGGTGGGTTTTGAATATCTCCAGAGAAGGAGACTCCACAACTACCCTGGACAGCCAGTTCCAGTGTTCTGCCACTGAGAAGGCTTTGAGGAGACCTTATAGCAGCCTTCTGAAAGGGGCTTACAGGAAGGCTGGGGAGGGATTATTGACAAGGTCTTGTTATGACAGGATGAGGAGGAATGGGTTTAAACTGGCAGAGGGGAGATTTAAACGGGATGTTAAGAAGAAGTTCTTTGCAGTGAGGGTGTTGAAACTCTGGCACAGGTTGCCCAGTTTGGTTGTGGTTGCTTCCTTCCTGGAGGTGTTCAAGGCCAGTTTGGATGAGTCCTTGAGCGACCTGTTCTAGTGGGAGGTGTCCCTGCAGGGGGTTGGAACTGGATGAGCTTTGAGGTCCCTTCCAACCGAAACCATTCTATGGTTCTCTGAAATTACAATAGAATATCAGGAACGTAGGCTCACATCCAGGCCACTTTGGGCTTATGATCAGCTCACAGCATACCTATAGCATTTTCACACAGCATATCCTTTCTGTAGTGCTTTGAAGCTGTTACAATAATTACTGTGGCAGGCAATGGAAGGGCCATGACACCCCACCATTTAACACTGATGCTTATTTGTCACGACCAAGTGACAATGCTGATACTGCTTTGTGTACCTGTCAAAGCATCTGAGAACCTGATCTAAAATATATTAAGGTGATAGCCTGTCAAGCTTAATTTGGTCCAGGCTTTATCTGTTCAGTAGTAAGGAATGCCAAGGAAAACCACGCAGACATCATGCAAAAATGCTCAGCCTGCTGTGAAACTTCTGAATTTTTTTTGTAGTCTTGATCACGACTATGAACAGCACACACTGTGACAGTGTGTGTGTGTGTGTGTGTGTGTGTGTGTGTGTGTGTGTGTGTGTGTGTGTGTTAAAAATTTAATCACCAATTCTGGCCCATGTCCTGCTGCTAGCTAAATCACACTTCCAAAGCTTGTCAAAGAATCAGACTGTGTGCACCCACACCTAATCAGCCAGGAGATAGAACCATAGAATGGTTTAGGTTGGTAGGGACCTCAAAGATCATCCAGCTTCAACCCCCTGCCATAGGCAGGGACACTTCCCACTAGGACAGGTCATTAAGATGCTTTGATTCAGAGAGCAGTAACAGATGAAGCAGGTGGTAGAAAAAAAAGGTAGAAAAGGGACTATTGCTATTGGGATCCTCCCAGTGCTCTGTGGAGGCTCTGAGGTGTCAAAGCTCCTCTGCATTCAGCAAAATATCTGTTAACTTCTTCAAGTCTTTGATCTTTAACCTGTGTGCAGCCACATCAGGGCTTTGTTCTCTTCTCTCAACAAGTCTAAAGTCTGTTATCATTCCTGGCACTTTCCCCCTGCTGTGCAGCAGTTATTATTATTATTATTATTGCTATTACTATTATCATTAATCCTCCTCACATCTTTTCCTAAATAATAATAATAATAACAACAGCAATAATAATAGTAATAACGATAATTAAAAAAAATAAAAATTGGATTCTGCCCTTTCTAATTACAAATCACCACCTGTGGTAAAATTATTGAAAAACAGATGAGCATTTCATTCCAGCAATAGCCTTAAAACAAGCAGCAGTTCCAACTGCCAGTGTGATGTATAGACACAGCACAGGGCAGATGAGGGATTAATTAGGTCTGTCCCTGCACATTGCCAGGGGAGCACTTCTGTAGAGGTGATTGAAAACTGGAAAGAGTGGCATTAGTCTTCATTGTTGGTTAAAGGCAACAAAAATAAAGATGCAATTGAGTTGACAAAGCTTCCAGGTATGTGGCTGAGTCATTTGGAGATGTCAAAATGATCAAACCATAATTAATTAGCTAAAGTGCTATGTTTAATCCCTCAACTTTAATGAAGATTTCTGCAGCCAAAACCAGACGGTGACACTATTTGTTTCTGAAGAGAAGGGTAGGGTGCAGGGAGGGGACAATGCCAAAGTTCAATGGTGCCTCTGTGGTCAAGCTCATATCCTTAACCCACTGTCAGTGTCAGTAAAAGAGACCTAGTGCTTGTGCATGCATTTATATCAGGCTGCAATTATGAGCCCAGAAGTGACTGGGAAACCAAATTGTTTGTTATTTTCAACATACGAAACAGAAAACAGCCAAGAAACCTTTAGCATTTCCAAATATCAGCCTCCAGGGTTGCCGGTAGCTGTTAAAGTTCAATTGTAAATGACTGACGGTGAGAGCACCAGAAGCGACGAGGCTGGTTACCAATATGGTTATATGCTCGTCCTCCTTTATTCCAGCTGCTACCACTACATACAAGAGCAGCTACTACTACTTCTACTACTACTACTACTACTACTTAATACAAGTTCGTTAAGCTTATATTCCCAAGACGGGGTGGTTACAGAGCAAGCAAGGTAACTGGCACAAAGGATCATATGTGGAAGACAATAATTGGTTATTGTACAAAAACAAATGACTTCACAGTTATCGAGAAACTTCTAGGTAACTTTTTTAGAAGCAGGAACTGTCCCACTCTGCATCTCTGTTTCTCTTCCGTTCCAGTTCCAGTTGCACTTACAGTTCACAGGTGTTCCGCTGTACTTAACACTCACGGCAGTGGATTGTTCACTGCCCCAGTTCTGCTTCTCAGAGATATTCTGCAACACAGGGTCAAAACTGTAAAGATGCAAAATACCTCAGCGCCAGGTAGGCTAAACCTATATCTCAGATATTTAATATTCCAAAGGAAGAAAATCTGATATTTAGGAGTAAATAATTGGGGAAAAGAAAAAAAACAAAAACAAACAAACATGAATTTTGTTCCTAGCTCTACCACAGGTAGTGGACAATCTCAACCTTGGGGTTTAAACTGAGGGGAAATCTGCCTGAAACACCCAGGCAGCTCTTCTTGATTGCCTACATATCCTGGATAAAACAAGGCTGAAAGGAAGCCCTATCGACATCCATAAATATTTGAGAGGTGGGTGTCAAGATGAAGGTGCCAGTCTCTTTTGAATGGTGCCCAGTAATAGAAACAGGAAGAACAGGCACAGTCTGGAACACAGCAGGTTCCACCTCAACACATGGAGAGACTTCTTTGTGGGGACAGAGCACTAGAGCAAGCTGCCCAGAAAGGTTGTGGAGTCTCCTCTGCAGAGAACCTCTCTGGGTGTTTTCCTGTGTGGCCTGCCCTATATGATCCTGCTTTGGCAAAGGAGTTGGACCAGATGATCTCTAGAGGCCTTTTCCAATGCCTAACATTCTCTGATTCTGTGATTCTTCGATATTATAGAAACATAGAATCGGTCAGGGTTGGAAGGGACCACAGGGATCATCAAGTTCCAACCCCCCTGCCATGGGGGGACTTTTTAGGCTACCAAGTAGTGACAGGACTAGGGGGAATGGAGCAAAGCTGGAGGTGGGGAGATTCAGATTGGATGTGAGGAGGAAGTTGTTGAGCATGAGAGTGGTGAGAGCCTGGAATGGGTTGCCCAGGGGGATGGTTGGGGCCACATCCCTGGAAGTGTTTGCAGTCAGACCAGATGAGGCTCTGTCCAGCCTAATGTAGAGTGGGGTGTCCCTGGGCATGGCAGGGGGGTTGGAACTAGATGATCCTTGTGGTCCCTTCCAACCCTGACTATGATTCTATTATTCTATGATTCTATGATACTATGATTCATGCTGCTGTTGATAGCCACAGAAGGTGTGTTGCGCATGGCAGGCAGGACCATGACAGTCTTCTCAGTGTGCTAGACACAGGAGAGTATTTTAGAAAGGCTCTTCTCCAACAGTCTGTGTCTGGGCTGAACCCTAATGTGCAATCCACACAGCATCGCAATGTTTCTGCTGCTGGCATCCCCAGCCTAGTCTAAACCAGAAGAGTGAGAAGATGCTTTCTCCCACAGAGGCATTTTTTGGATTAACTGACAGTCAGAGCTTTAGCAGGAAGGGCAGTTAATGCATTGCTTCATCTACAATGTAAAATGTAAGCAATGTTTTGCTCTTCCTCAACAGCTGTTTCCTCTACACTGAGCTGTTAAAGCTCCCTCGTTATTCCATGCAGCCAGGCCAGGCCTATTTCCTGTGCAGTTGTCATCTCCTTAATATATTACGACATTGCAAACTTTATTAGCATATTTGCAGTGCCTTTTTATTATTTTTTTATTAGCCAATGGGCTGCTTTTGTGCACCATATTTTCTTAGTCTTTCAGAGCTCAGCCTATAAAGTGGCCAAACCTGATCCCATCTGGAAGCCATTAAAGATCAATCGAGATGGAATATGAAGAAGAAAGAATTTAAAAAAAAAAAAAAGGGGGGGGTAAAAAAAAAAAACTAATATCAAAACAATTGTGAACAAAACCCTGTCAGCTTCTGTTTTCAAGTGTGGGTGTGCTAAAGCACATCACACTTCCGACGTGACAAAAAGCACCGTGGTCTTGTTAACAACAGGATCAACTAGTCCAGTTTAAAAGAATCATAAAGATGATTAAAGGACACACTTTCCTTGGTTCTCTGGGAAAATGAAAACCTTTCTAGCACACGTTTCCTGAAGTGCTGCTCTTTTGGTGGGCAAGCAGCTCAGAGGACAGCAGCCTCTGTGCCAGAAATATGAGTTACCCTGATGTGTCCCACTGCAGCTTTCATGGCTATGTCAAAACTCCTCCAGATGTGAACATGGCAGGACTGTGCCCACGAGGAGGAAACTGTGAAATGCAGATTATGGGAGCCAGACTTGTAAAGGCCTATATGGCCCCAAAGATTATTAACTCTGCATCTTCAGTACTTAAACATTGCAGGCTGGGTAGCCAGTGGCTGGAGAGCAGCTCTGAGGAAAAGGACCTGGGGGTTTTGGGTGGATGAGAAGCTCAACATGAGCTGACAGTGTGCACACACAGCCCAGACAGCAACTGTGTGCTGGGCTGCATTAAGAGAAGCATCACCAGCAGGGCAAGGGTGGGGATTCTGCCCCTTTACTTTGCTCTCATCAGACCACACCTGGAGCACTGCGTGCAATTCTGGAGCCCCCAACACAGGAATGGCATGGAACTGCTGGAGAGAGCCCAGAGGAGGGTCACAAAGACAATCAGAGGGCTGCAGGAGCTCTGCTATGAGGACAGGCTGAGAGAGTTGGGGCTTTTCAACCTGGAGAAGAAAAGGCTTCAAGAAGACCTTATAGTAGCCTTCCAATATCTGAAGGGGGCCTACAGGAAGGCTGGGGAGGGACTGTTCACAAGGTCTTGTAATGACAGGATGAGGGGGAATGGATTCAAACTGGCAGAGGGGAGATTTAAACGGGATATTAGGAGGAAATTCTTCACAGTGAGGGTGGTGAGACACTGGCACAGGTTGCCCAGGAAGGTTGTGGCTGCTCCCTCCCTGAATGTGTTCAAGGCCAGGCTGGATGAGGTCTTGAGTGACCTGATCTAGTGGGAGGTGTCCGTGCCTGTGGCACAGGGGGGTTGGAACTGGATGATCTTTGAGGTCTCTTCCAACCTAAACCATTCTATGATTCTATGAAATCATGGAGGTCTGCAAGGGATTTGAAGTGCCCCTGTACCAGAGGAGGTGATTGCTTCTACAAGTGCTGCCGAGGCAGTCAGCATACAGAAAGGTAGGGAGGATTAGAGGGTTTGCAGGGGGAAAAGAGATTGTAAATGTGAGAACTGCACATTCTCATCCCTGACTCAGTGCAGAAGTCAGCTTTGAGTATGGCAGCCAGCCAGAGACATGTGCTCAGGGCTGGCATTTTCCTGTGGCATGGGCACAGTTTCACCCATCATGCTGAAGACTGCGTTTGGTCTGGGCATGTCTCAATAGCTGGTGCCTGGGGACTTTAAGCAGTGAAAACAGAGGCACACACACTTACCTTGGCTGAGCTTGTTTAGATGCCTACAGCATAGGCAGCTATGTCTGCTTTAATCACTTTACAGTCACAGAGAGAAGCAGACACTTCCAGGACTTGGCCCATCTGACCTGCTTTAGAAATGTGACTCAGGATGAGATGAATTGCATCCCGGAAGGACCTTTTCCCCTCCTGTGCCTCTGAAGGCAATTCAGATGGTTGGGTCAGCTACAAATGCCTGCCCTGGTGACAGGTGACACCTGCCCATGACCCATGTGTTCAGTGGTTCTAACTATACTAATAAATTAAATACTGATAGACCCTGAGCCAGTGGTCCCCATCAAGCTCTGATCACACAATTAAAGCCTCTTGACCTTCAAAGGAGTGGACTCTTTTTCCAAACCACCTGCTAGTAATGATCTTTGGGCAGAGATTATGTGCACAAATCTGTTCCTAGCTAGTAGATCATTCAGTCTATATGAGAAATAAGATTTTTTTCCAGAAATTAGTGCTCACTCTCTTTCAGAAATATTTGTTCTAGGGAGCTTGCTTTCAGCAAGAGCTGCAATGAGACAGACTAATTGATTTCAGCCTTGAGAAGAGGAGGCTTTGGAGGATCTTATCCGTGTGTAGAGCTACATGTAATGGCCTGAGCTGTAAGGAACCTTTAAAAGGCATCTTGTCCACCCGCTGTGCAGTGTGCACAACTAGATCAAGCTTCTCAGAGTCCTGTCCAATCCAAGCCAGAACATTTCCATCTACCACCTTTCTGGACAGCCTGTACCAGCATCTCACCAGCCTCAGTGTAAAAGCTTTCTTCCTTTTTTCTAGTGTAAATCTTCCATTTTCAGCTTAAAACTATCATGCCTTGTCATGTCACAACAGGTCCTGCTAAAAATATAAAAAAATAAACCCAAACCAAACCAAAACAAAAAACCAACCAACCAACCAACCAAAAACAACAAACCAACAACCAAAAAACTAGTTCCATCAACATGGAGAATATATAGAGATGGACTAGAAGTATCCAGTGAAAGGACATTAAGTCAATGAACACAAACTGAAACACAGAAAATTCTGTCTACTCTTTATTGGCAGAGTAACTGAGCACTAGGACAGGCACTAGAACAGGCAGCCCAGAGATATTGTGGAGTCTCCATCCCTGAAGATACTCAAAAGCCACCAGCAGGGTCCTGGGAAACCTGGTTCTAGCTGACATTGCTCTGAGCAGGGCAGTTGATCAAGATCTCCAGAAGTCTCTTCCTATCTCAAACTCTACTTTCCTATCTCAAAATCTACTTTCCTATCTCAAACTCTAATTTTGTGACTTTCTTCTGGAGTGACAAAAGCTATCCATTCTCCCAATGCCGTGCTAGAACTATCATGCTGAAGTGCTGTCTGAGGTAGCTTTCCCTCTTCTGTCACAGCTGGAGAAGGTCATCTTCAAAGGGAATGTATTTTAGGCCATGCAAAATGTGTAAAGTACTCTACAGCTCAGCATGTGAGTGATGTACTTGAAAGCTCCAGTTCCAGCATTCAGGACTATTTAAAGAACTTTTTACAAAACAAAGTAGATCTGATGAGAGTTGTGGAACAAGCATCTCTGTGGTGTATTTACTAGGCCAGCTCACTAAAGCTGAGAGATTTTGTTTGCATCTCCATTCTGACTTCAAGAGAGAATGAATCCAGAGCTAGGATCACAGCATCCTCAATGTATGTTGCAGGGAACATGACAATATCCAAATCCCCTTTAATGTATTCATTGAAGCTCTTTAATTTTATTGAAAAATGTGCAAAAAGAAATTCAAATGCATATTTAAAATTAAATACTTGGAGGAAAAAATAAATACAAAGCTTTAGGTTAGCATATAGAATCATAGAATGGTTTATGTTGGAAGAGACCTCAAAGGTCATCCAGTTCCAATCCCCTGCCATAGGCAGGGACACCTCCCACTAGAACAGGTCACTGAAGGACTCATCCAGCCTGGCCTTGAACACCTTCAGGGAAGAGCAGCCACAACCTCCCTGGGCAACCCGTTTCTGTGACTCACCACCCTCACTGGAAAGAACTTTTTCCTAACATCCCATTTCGATCTCCCCTCTGACAGCTTAAACCTATTACCCCTCATCTTGTCATTACAAGACCTTGTCAATAGTCCTTCCTCAGCACTCCTATAGGCCCCCTTCAGATATTGGAAGGCTACTATAAGGTCTCTTGGAAGTCTTCTCTTCTCCAGGCTGAAAAGCCTCAACTGTCTCAAGCCTGTCCTCACAGCAGAGCTGCATCAGCCCTCTGATCATCTTTGTGGCCCTCCTCTGGACTCTCTCCAACAGTTCCACATCCTTCTTGTGTTGGGGGCTCCAGAACTGCATACAGTACTGCAGGTGGGGTCTAATGAGAGCAGAGTAAATGTTGATGTAAGTTTTTTTCTTCATGTTCTTTTTTTTTTCTTGATGAGATGGCAAAACTGAAAAATGAGGTTTAAGAGGCTCCTACTCCTGAGCCCTAACCTTGTGCCTTGCCTATTGTGATATTTTATAGAGGAATTTTGAGCTACTGCTGCTGCTCTTCATATTCTTCTTTTGACTGACAGCTCCGGGGACAGTTTTCAGCAATGTTAGGTCTAGTTTGGGGAAAATAAACAAGCAAACAAACAAATAAATAAATACATATAAATAAAGCAAGCAAGTAAGGATGCTAGTTAATGAATGCAGGTCACCTTTTCCTCAGGCTTTTGATGCACCCACGAGTTCTAAAGCAAATTTTCCTCTCTCTGACTGAAAATCTCCCAGCTAAATGTTATGCAACATAATAATGATAATAACAGCACCAACGTTAATAATATAGAATCATAGAATGGTTTAGGTTGGAAGAGACTTCAAAGATCATCCAGTTCCAACCCTCCCACCACAGGCAGGGACACCTTCCACTAGAACAGGTCACTCAAGGCCTCATCCAACCTGGCCTTGAACACATCCAGGGAGGGAGCAGACACAACCTTCCTGAGCAACCTGTGCCAGTGTCTCGCCACCCTCACTGTGAAGAACTTCCTCCTAACATCCCGTTTAAATCTCCCCTCTGCCAGTTTAAATCCATATAAAGAAATGTAAAAAACCCATATAAAGAAACGTAAAATACCTACAATTTGGCATTTACAGGGAAAATAATGTTTGCTCTTAGGCTATTGCTAGGAAACAAACAGTGGAAAGAGGTCTAAATAACCACCCTGAGCAACTCTTTGAGACCTTTAGCTGGAGCCAAAGGAAACCTTTCTCTGCACTGGACACAGAGACTAACTTAGAGGCAAGGCATTTTGCAGTGAATAGGAGAAAGAGAGTGTAGTGTGGATTAGAGATGCTAATATCTGCCAGCAAGATCAGGGCTTCAAGGGAACTTGAAGAGGCAGAATGGAAAAGAAAAGCAGATTCACATAACGGCGCTTTGCTACTAAAGCAACGAGCACTTTAGGCAGAAAAAAAACCCCAGATAATGGTTAGATTTGGCAGAGGACTACTTCACAGCTGAGGTCACCCAACTGTGCGAGTGAAAGGAAGCAGTTGTGATTTGCCAGGACCAGGAGAAGCAACTTGGAGCTTAAAAATACTGCCCCTCGACGGGAGAAAATGTATTTCTATTAAGGGACCAGAATTGCGCTACGCCTGTTGGAATTTTTGCTTGTGCACAGGAATTTAGCTCCAGGTTCATGTCTGTCACTAAAATTGACAACTGCCTATGGCTCTCTACAATTGAAACGTAGATCTTAAATTTCACATCATTATCCAAATAAAATATATCTGCCAAGGGGGACTGGTATTACACAGTTTGAGAACTGTGATACCAGTTGTCTGATTAACATATTGAGAGGAATATAAGAATTTCTCACCTATTTTCCAGAGGGAGACTAACTGGGGAGCTTGTGGTAAAGAGACTAATTGAACATCCTCCCTCTGCTAACTACATAGATGCCCAGAAATATGTCTGCTCTGTGCAAGTAGGTTTTCCCTCTGCATATATTACACCTGCTTTTTAGGACGGTCATGAGGAAAATCATTAAATCCTTTTTTTTTTTTTTTTTTTTTTTCTTTTCCC
>VWZI01022737.1:32034-42988 GCA_013396835.1 Psilopogon haemacephalus
AAAAATATTTAAATTCTTTTTTTTTTTTTTTTTTTTTTCCTTTGCCCCTTTTTAAAAAAAAAAAAAAAAAAAAAAAAAGGTTGGCCAAATGTTCATGTTGTATGAATTTCCATAGGAAGCTTTCTTATGGCTGCAAGGAGACTGTGTCTTTAACAGAGAGGCCACTTCTGAGAAACCCTTTTTCAGCAGGTATTGACGAAGCAGAGATCAGAGAAAATTTGGCCAAGCTTCACTCAGTCCCTGAAATATTAATAGCTGAGACAGATGTGAATTTACACATTACAGGCAGAGTCCAGTTCAGGACTGGATCAGCATTTCATATGTGTCTGAGGTCAGGATTTTGGATCACTTCATCAAAGCAGCTGGCCACTGAGGAGGCTCAGAACCAAATCTGCATCTGAAGTCCTGTCAGGGTTTGTGTCTGAAATGCTCATTACATATCAGAGAGATCCTCTTTCATCTCTTTTTGTTTTGCCAGTGCTTAAGAAACAACAAAACCGGGACTGAGGACTCAGATACAGACCAGGGTTGCTGTAAGTCAGCTGAGCCACAGTAGGAGTTTCTGTGCACGTACTTAGTCCATGAGCTGATTAGAATCATGTGAACTTCCAGTGAAATAAGCTTAAACTGGCACAGTTACCAGCACAATTATGACAGATGAACAACATAGAACCATAGAATGGATTAGGTTGAAGGGACCTCAAACATCACCCAGTTCCAACCCCCTGCCATAGGCAGGATAGCTTCCACTAGAACAGGTCACTCAAAGCCTCATCCAATCTGGCCTTGAACACTTCCAGGGAGGGAGCAGCCACAACCTCCCTGGGCAACCTGTTACACCCTCACTGTAAAGAACTTTCTCCTATCATCCCATTTAAATCTCCCCTCTGCCAGATTGAACCCATTCCCCCTCGTCCTGTCGTTACAAGACTTTGTCAATAGTCCCTTCCCAGCCCTCCTGTAGGCCCCCTTCAGATACTGGAAGGTTGCTATAAGGTCTCCTCGAAGCCTTCTCTTCTCCAGGCTGAAAAGCCCCAACTCCCTCAGCCTGTCCTCATAGCAGAGCTGCTGCAGCCCTCTGATCATCTTTGTGGCCCTCCTCTGGACTGGCTCCAGCAGTTTCATGTCCTTCTTGTGTTTGGGGCTCCAGAACTGCACACAGTACTGCAGGTGGGGTCAGAGTAAAGGGGGAGAATCACCTCCCTTGCCCTGCTGGCCACAATTCTCTTAATGCAGCCCAGCTAAGACTGGGTGAGGAAATATCACTTTAAGAATTATGTACCAACACAAATGGATTTTCCAAGTCCCCACACTGACACATAATTAGCAAACCTTCATTTCAGGGCAAACTGAATACATGTGGCATAGAATCATAGAATGGTTTAGGTTGGAAGTGACCCAAAGCTAATCCGGTTCCAACCCACTGCCATAAGCACAGTTCCTACTAGAACAGGTCCCTCAAAGCTTCATCCAACCTGGCCTTGAACACCTCCAGGGCAACCTGTGCTAGTGTCTCATCATCCTTACTGTGAAGAACTTCTTCCTAACATCCCATTTAAATCTCCCCTCTGCCAGTTTAAACCCATTACTCCTCATCCATTCATTACAAGACCTTGTAAATAGTCACTCCCCACCCTTCCTGTAGCCCCCTTCAGATACTGGAAGGCTACTCCAAGGTCTTCTCAAAGCCTTCTCTTCTCCAAGCTGAAGAGCCCCAGCTCTCATAGCCTGTCCTCATGAGGAGGGATGGACACTGCATGTCAAGGGTTCTCTGATTTGTTTGAATGACACAGCTCAAACCAAAAAGGCTAAAAATTATTCAAGGACCAGAAAATCAAAAGCAGCTTGATTCTAACACCTAATATTTTCCTGTGTCTATCAGGCTGAGTCAACTTTGGACAAGAAATGACATGAATGGAGTGGATAATCAAGGGCTTAGTCTTGCCTTTGTGTGCTGCATTGGTGAGACTAATACCAACCCACCAGGGTCCACTCTGTCTGCCTCTCAGAGAGATGTTACAAACTGGGGATGGTTTGGAGGGAGGTATGACACTAGGATAATAAACAGGCTCTTTTTTGGCTAATTGCAGAGAGGATTGCAAGGATTAAGGGAGGTGATTCTCCCCCTTTACTCTGCTCTCATCAGACCCCACCTGCAGTACTCTGTGCAGTTCTGGAGCCCCCAGCACAGGAAGGACATGGAACTGCTGGAGAGAGTCCAGAGGAGGGCCACAAAGATGCCGAGAGGGCTGCAGCAGCTCTGCTATGAGGACAGGCTGAGGGGGTTGGGGCTTTGCAGCCTGGAGAAGAGAAGGCTGCCAGGAGACCTTATAGTAACCTTCCAGTATATGAAGGGGACTTACAGGAAGGCTGGGGAAGGACTATTCATAAGGTCTTGTAAAGACAGGACAAGGAGGAATGGGTTCAAACTGGCGGAGGGGAGATTTGAACGGGATGTTAGGAGGAAGTTTTTCACAGTGAGGGTGGTGAGACACTGGCACATGTTGCCCAGGGAGGTTGTGTTTGCTCCCTCCTTGCAGGTGTTCAAGGCCAGGCTGGATGAGGTCTTGAGTGACCTGATCTAGTGGGAGGTGTCCCTGCCTATGGCAGGGGGTTGGAACTGGATGATCTTTAAGGTCTTCTCCAACTTAAACCATTCTATAATTCTATGATTGCAATTTGAAATCTGTGTTTCTTAAATAAAATATGAGGTGTTAAGTGCACCTTTTATTGAACAAAGAAAATCATTTGAGGTAGTGAGAAGATGAATTTAGACACAGGAAAAGCACAAAAGAGCACCAGTGCTTAGCACAGCCATGACAAGGCAGCAAACATCAAAAGGTGGCATGAATGCTCCCATTTTTAATATTTTCATATAAAGACAGCCTTAGCAAGGGATATAGTCTAGCCAGCAATGGATAATTAGCTCTAAACAGATGTTAATAGGTAGAACTTTATCACCTGTTTTACACACAAAATTAGATTCAACAATCAAATGGGGTTTTTTTTTTGTTGGGTTTTTTGGGGAGTTTTCTTTTTTGGCTATAAAAATATGTGATTACTTCCAGAGCATTGCTTATATGAGAGGGATTTCATGTTGCTTCAGAAGAAAGATGTTGGGAAACAAGCACCCACAGTAAAATATGCCATTAGAGAGCATCTAATAAAAAATATTCTCATGTCCTTCATGAAGGTGTAATTTCTCTGGGAAAAGGAATGTCCCTTAAGCAGCACTTACTGCCATGTTTCCTGAGACCTTAGAAAACTTGAAAAAAAAAAAAAAAAAGAGAAATAATTCCTCATTTATAGTGGTGTGAAATGCCCTAGACAGGCCTTTGTGCAGTCCTACCTTGCTTACCTTCTACAGTAAGATTTCAGGAACACACAGTCTCAAGCTGTGTCAAGAGAGGTTTAGGTTGGATGTTAGGCAAAAAATTCTTCAGTGAAAGAGTGATTTGCCATTGGAATGGGCTGCACAGAGAGGTTGGTGAAGTCACCATCCCTGGAAGTGCTTAAAAAAGAGACTGGATGTAGCATGTAGTCATAGAATCATAGAATGGTTTAGGTTGGAAGGGACCTCAAAGATCATCCAGTTCCAACCCCCTGCCATAGGCAGGGACACCTCCCACTAGAACAGGTCACGCAAGGACTCATCCAACCTGGCCTTGAACACCTGCAAGGAGGGAGCAGCCACAACTGTGCCAGTGTTTCACCACTCTCACTGCAAACAACTTCCTCCTAACATCCAGTTTCAATCTCCCCTCTGCAGTTTAAATCAATTCCTCCTCATCCTGTCATTACAAGACCTTGTCAATAGTCCCTTCACAGCCCCCCTGTAGGCCCCCTGCAGATACTGCAAGGCTACTATAAGGTCTTCTCAAAGCCTTCTCTGATCCAGGCTACAGAGCCCCAACTCCACAGCCTGTCCTCATTGCAGAGCTGCTGTAGCCCTCTGAGCATCTTGGTGGCCTCCTCTGGACTCTCTCCAACAGTCCTTCTTGTGTTGGGGGCTCCAGAACTGCACACAGTACTGCAGGTGAAATCTGAGGAGAGCAGAGTAAAAGGGCAGAATCCCCTCCCTTGCCTTGCTGGCCATGCTGCTCTTGATGAAGCCCGGAAAACATTTGGCTGCCTAGGCTGTATGCACACATTGTTGGTGCTGTGTCAAAATACTTAGTGAATTACGATGATACTTTCTATTTCTTCAGCAGCTTGTTGGTCTTGCAACAGCACATTCAGTCCAGAATAATCAAGAATTTTTCCAATCTACTGTAGAGGTGAAATGATTTCTAAGCTGCAATTTATTTCAGGTTTGGTAGAGGCACACAGACTCTGATGCACAGATATGTGCTGATATTTGACACAGGGCACAAAGGCTAAAATTTATATCTTTTGGCAGGTGAAAGAACCTCACCAAGTTTCTGATTTGTGGCTCGGATGGAAACTCTCTAATGCTGTGGTGTTTACGCTTACCAGTGTATAAAAAATAAAGTCCTGATATGCTTAACACGTTTAATATCTTTGTCAGTGACATGGGCAGAGGAATCAGTGCAGCCTCAGCAAGTTTGCAGATGGCACCAAGCTGTGTGGCACAGGAGACTTGCTAGAGGGCAGGGATCCATCCAGAGGGAGCTGCACAGGCTGCAGAGGTGTGCCCAGGTCAACCTCAGGACATTCAACAAGACCAAGTGTAAGGTCCTGCACCTGGGTCAGAGCAATCCCAAGCACAGCTCCAGGCTGGGTGGGGAATGGCTAAGAGCAGCCCTCAGGAAAAGGCCCTGGGGGTCTGGGCTGATGCAAAGCTGAAGATGAGGCTGCAGTGTGAGTGCAGCCCAGACAGCAACTGTGTGCTGGGCTGCAGCAAGAGCAGCTGTGGGCAGCAGGGCAAGGGAGGGGATTCTGTGACTTTACTCTGCTTTCCTCACACCTCGCCTGGACTACTGTGTGCAGTTCTGGAGCCCCCAGCACAAGAAGGACATCGAACTGCTGGAAAGAGCCCAGAGGAGGCCACAAAGATGCTGAGAGGGATGCAGCAGCTCTGCTATGAGGACAGGCTGAGAGAGTTGGGGCTCTGTATCCTGGAGAAGAGAAGGCTTCGAGAAGACACTTATAGTAGCCTTCCAATATCTGGAGGGAGTCTACAGAAGGGCTGTGAAGGGACTATTGACAAGGTCTTGTAATGAGAGGATGAGGAGGAATGGGTTTAAACTGGTGGATAGGAGATTGAAACTGGATGTTAGGAGGAAGTTCTTTACAGTGAGAGTGGTGAGGCACTGGCACAGATTGCCCAGGGAGTTTGTGGCTGCTTCTTCCCTGGAGGTGTTGAAGGCCAGGTTGGATGAGTCCTTCATCATCCTGATCTAGTGGGAGGTGTCCCTGCCTATGGCACAGGGGGTTAGAAATGGATGATCTTTGAAGTCCCTTCCAACCTAAAACATTCTACAATTCTGTGCTACTATTATGGCCCATTCCCCTTTGTGTCTGCCCTGTCTCTGAGGTATTCCATGACACTTTGACACAGAGCAGTGCACTTCAGGCATTGAACCTTCTCTTCATGGGCTCCCATTGGAGGCTACTTGCAAATTCTATGGCATTATGACATGCACAGGTGAAATTTATTCCATGTTTTAAAGTACCGCCATTTACAGTCCCAGTGATAGTTTTTTTGTGGGGTGGTTTTTTTTTTGGTTTTTTTTTTTTTTTTTTCTGGGAGTTTTTAGATCTGGTCTTGAAGGGATCAGTCAGAATGGAGCAAAAGTCCTTACGAATGACATGAGCACTCTTGTCGGTCAGAGCAAGCAGGATAGAGATAATCCCTGGGAAGAAAAGCATTCATTCCTTCTGCTTGGCAAATGCTGAATGTTTGATTTTTTTATTAAGAAAGCAGGATCAGTGAGTGAATGATGCACAAGCAGCAATAAATCCACAGTGTTGCTTTCCCTTGTGTAATCCAGTCTTCTGGAAGTTGGCTCCCTCCCATTGAAATACCAGAGGAAAAGTACTTTGCAACTCAGGACACTGCACTATATTACCTCCTACTTCAAAAAGAAAATTGATTTGCTGTTAGGGGCCAAACTGCTTATCCCAGCTAGAGGATACTTTTTCTTACAAGTTTTTCCTCTAAGCCAGGTCCCTTAACTGATGTAAATCTGAACAGCTCTGTTTAAATTAATAGAGCTACATAGATTTACATGATCCAGCTGCTTGATTCCAGCTAAATGGCTCCTGTCAGAAGGCATTTTTTGGTATAAGGGTATAAATCCTTGACCCACACTGAGCCAAGTAGAAAAAAAATTGATTGCAATGTTGTTTTTTTTAATTTATTATTAAATTTTAATTTATCAGAAGAAAGAAAAAAAAAGAAAAAGAAAAAGAAAAGAAGGAAAAGGACAAAAATAATCAAATGAGATTTGCTATTAAATGTACATAGTCCGTGAGGAGGTTTACAAAAAGAAATGACTGTGATGGATAGGAAGAGAAACAGAGCACATATTGAACCACTGTGCCCTATTTGGTGAATGAAGCCTGTGTGAAGACTGACAGATCAAAAGAAAACCTGGAAGCCTCAGTGCTCTGTTTATCCAAAAATAAAATATTGCATAGGTCAAGCAAGCACAATGAAATCTCTCTTCCTTTTCACTCTGTCTCAGACTTGACCCAAAAAGAAAACTCCTATGTACTGATTGCTCTTTCAGGTTTCTACTCCAGGCAGGGACTGACAGCTTTCTTGCCAGAAATCAGACAAAAATTAATGTAGATCCTATTTAGCAAGGGCTTGAGCACACATATAACTTCTCTTATTTTTAAAGGTAGGCACTTGCTCACCTAGCTTAAAAAAATTAGTATGATATATATAAATGCATATATATATATAGTATTTACAAACAGGGAAATCCTATGGCAGAAACTTTCCAGTTACACTATGCATAAATGTATCCCAAATTAATTTCTTTCGGTGTTATCCTTTTCTTTTTCTATGTGAATTAGTTACACTGCTCCTCTGTAATGAAGGGGGGAAAAAAAAATCTACCTGAAATTTAAAGTTGCTGACAATCAGTCCAGTCCTCACTGTCATTTACAAAGATGTTTATGTGTACTTAATAAGAAGATGGCAAATTCTGGAGCCAAACAGGGCCATTTTTTTGACTCACAACAAATTTCTGAGTCATTTATTCTGTGGCGAAAATCACATTGCTCAGGAAAGCTTGCTGAGACCATCACACTCATTTCTCTTAGATAAGTTTACAGTTATCTTGCCAGAACATGTGGTTATTCATTCATTCTTGTCTGATCAAACTCACTTTCAATCTCACCTTTGAAATAACAGGCTAATATCCCTTCCATTCGAGACTGGAAAGCCTCCATCTTTCTGTAAACTGGCAAGCAGGCAGAAGGCTTCCAACAGGTGACTCTCAAGAGGTTCAGAATTTCTTTTGGATAAATGTTAAAAAATACATGGGTCAGATAGGTAGATAGATAGATAGACAGACAGACAGATAGATAGATGGATAGCTAGATAGACAAACAGACAGATAGATAGATGGATTAGATAGATAGATAGACAGACAGACAGATAGATGATAGATAGACAGATAGATAGTTAGACAGACAGATGGATGGATAGATAGATAGACAGACAGACAGATAGATGTGTAGCACAGTCTACCTGCTAGAGGGCAGGGATCCATCCAGAGGGAGCTGCACAGGCTGCAGGGCTGTGCCCAGGCCAACGTCATGACATTCACCAAGGCCAAGTGTAAGGTCCTGCACCTGGGTCAGAGCAATCCCAAGCACAACTCCAGGCTGGGTGGGGAATGGCTAAGAGCAGCCCTGAGGAAAAGGTCCTGGGCATCTGGGGTGATGAAAAGCTGAAGATGAGGCTGCAGTGTGAGTGCAGCCCAGACAGCAACTGTGTGCTGGGCTGCAGCAAGAGCAGCTGTGGGCAGCAGGGCAATGGAAGGGATTCTGCCCCTTTGTTCTGCTCTCCTCACACCCCACCTGGACTACTGTGTGCAGCTCTGGAGCCCCCAGCACAAGAAGAACATGGAAGTGTTGGAGCAAGTCCAGAGGAGGCCACGAAGATGCTGAGAGGGCTGCAGCAGCTCTGCTGTGAGGACAGGCTGAGAGTGTTGGGGCTTTTCAGCCTGGAGAAGAGAAGGCTTCCAGGAGACCTTATAGTAGCTTTCCAGTATCTGAAAGGGGCTTACAGGAGGGCTGGGGAGGGACTATTCACAATATGTTGTAATGACAGGATGAGGGGGAATGGGTTTAAACTGTCAGAGGGGAGATTTAAACAGGATCTCAGGAAGAAGTTCTTTTTAGTGAGGATGGTGTGACTCAGGAACAGGTTGCCTAGGGAGGTTGTGGCTGCTCTCTCTGTGGAGGTGTTCAAGGCCTTGAGCAACCTGTTCTAGTAGGAAGTGTCCCTGCCTATGGCACAGAATGGTTGGAACTGGATGGTCTTTGAGGTCTCTTCCAACCTAAACTGTTCTATGATTCTATTATTCTATGATAGATAGATAGATAGATAGATAGATAGATAGATAGATAGATAGATAGATAGGTAGATAGATAGATACATAGATAGATAGATACATAGATAGATAAAGGTACAATCCCATTGGTGATTGCCAACATATCTATCAGTGCAGAGACTAACTGTAGGAAAAGGAACATGGCTACTGCCATCATCCCAACTATCCAAGCTGTTGGCTTGGATTTGAAAATTATTCCTTTGGGTTGACTAAGAGCCTGAGGTCCATACTGGTTTGCTGTACTTGTGTGCCTGCTGTTTTAATTTTGACAAGAAAGCAACACCACAGCATAAAGTACATGAAAACAACAAAACTGAATCGGTTCTGTTTGTCTCACACTCTATATTATATAAGGATATCAATAAAAAGGCAGTAGTGTTGAAGTACATTTTATTATTTATTTAGATTTCTTTGGACTGACTTTAAAAGGTCATACACTTGTCTCAGTTCCTCTGTCACTAGGTAAAGCTTGACTGTCCTCACACAAACTGGAAAATAAGCCCTAAAAATAAAACTTTAACTAAGATAACCAAAACAAACAAAACAAAAAGAAAAAGAGAAAAAGAAGACAAATCCTCACACAAACTGGATAATAAGCCCTAAAAATAAAACTTTAACTAAGATAACCAAAACAAACAAAACAAAACAAAAAGAAAAAGAAAAAAGAAGACAAATCCTCACACAAACTGGATAATAAGCCCTACAAATAAAACTTTAACTAAGATCACCAAAACAAACAAAACAAAACAAAAAGAAAAAGAAAAAAGAAGACAAATCCTCACACAAACTGGAAAATAAGCCCTACAAATAAAACTTTAACTAAGATCACCAAAACAAACAAAACAAAACAAAAAGAAAAAGAAAAAAGAAGACAAATCCTCACACAAACTGGAAAATAAGCCCCCCCAAAAAAAAGAAACTAAGAAAAACCAAACAAAACAGAAAAAGAAAAAAGAAGACAAACTACTTCTTGGCATTTTTGGTTAAATTACATGGGATTATCCTTGTCTTCTTGGTGATGTGGGAGCCTCATCCAATGCATGCTATGGCTCCAGGGCACATTTATACATTCTTAATCTGTCAGTGTTTTACAACAGAACTCTGCAATATGGTCAAGTCTGCTGCTGCAGTAAAAATGGAGAGAAGCTGAAACACAGCACAACAACTAGGAGAGTTTGTGCTGTGTCTCCTTTGCCCACTTTAATGTCACAGAACATGACTTAAGAGGGTCAACATCCCCATTCAGAGAGCTGCTCCATCATTCTCTCCCTTACCTGCTAGTTGCTCTCTAACAGGACAAGGCAACATCAGCACTAGTCAGTAAAAGAAGACATGCAGAAGCTGCAAACCATAGGCTAACCTGAGAAATCATAGAATCATAGGATCATAGAACGGTTCAGGTTGGAAGTGACCTCAGAAATATGTTACAAAAGCACATATTAGTACCTTGCAGGGCAAAAGTTTACACCTCCTTGATTTTTACTGTTGTTCTACTACAAATAAGGTAATTTGTATAAACAAAACCAAAACCCAAACCAAAAAAAAAACCACCCCCCCACAAAAAAAACCCCAAAAAACAACAGTCAAAAGGAACAGAGAAATCATGTTAAAAGAAAATAGTTAGCAGGCATGAGTCCTTATGCTGCTACTGAAATCATACCTGCACCCACACAAAACTCTTTCACTATGGTTAGAGGATTAAGAGCAGATGATGGATGCAATGTCAGGGGGGGCAGATCTTTCCCAAGCCTGCCACTGCTTTTCCCTCAAGATGCTCTAGATGTGGGGCTGTGCTTGAAAAACTTGCTTAGTGACAAGAAAGAGTGAAAGATTTGGGGTTTATTGGTGCTGGACATGGTAAGAGCTGGGCTCATAGTGTACGAACTGCCTTGGTTTGTGTATTTCCAGTCTACGTTGAGTATAGAATCATGGAAGAGTTTGGCTTGGAAGGGAGCTTTAAAGGTCATCTTGTCCAATACCCCACATAGTGCAACCCCCAAAACCTAAGAATATCCAAGCACCTTCCAAAACCACATTTCTGTAATACTTACAAATAGAAAATCAAAGCAAAAAAGAAAGAAATCTAAAAACCTAAAGAGCATACAACTTAATTTTGTTTTCTCACAAATAGGAAATCAAAGCAAAAAAAAGAAAGAAATCTTAAAACCTAAAGAGCATATAACTTAACTTTATTTTCTCACAAATGGGAAATCAAAGCAAAAAAAGAAGGAAATCTAAAAACCTAAAGAGCATACAACTTAATTTTGTTTTCTCACAAATAGAAAATCAAAGCAAAAAAAAGAAAGAAATCTAAAAACTTAAAGAGCATACAACTTAATTTTGTTTTTCTCACAAATAGAAAATCAAAGCAAAAAAAAAGAAAGAAATCTAAAAACCTAAAGAGCATACAACTTAATTTT
>VWZI01022737.1:67847-88121 GCA_013396835.1 Psilopogon haemacephalus
AAGGAAAAAAAAAATCTGTGTCTCCTTTGAATTTAGATTATTATCTTGATCCTCGGAATAAATGCAACAATTTGTCAACCAAACTCATTTCCCAAGCACAGAGGGCAGAGCCAGTGATTTTATAATTGGATGTGTTTGAGTGTTTAGCCACAAAGAAACAGGCATTTCCTTTTCCATGCAGCAACTAATAGGAAAAGAGGGTAGATAGCATAAAAAATGATGGGTACTTGAAGGGTTTCTTTGGAAACTGCTTCAGAGTGAAGATTACAATTTTTGTGCAGGTGAAGCAAAAAGTGCCTTTTTTTTTTCTTTTCTTTTTCCAGAGAAATTGACTATTTAAAAGGTCTTGTAATGACAGGATGAGCAGTAATGGCCTTCCAGTATCTGAAGGGGGCCTAAAGGAAAGCTGGGAAGGGACTATTGACAAGGTCTTGTAATGACAGGATGAGGAGGAATGGGTTTAAACTGGCAGAGGGGAGATTGAAACTGGATGTTAGGAGAAAGTTCTTTACAGTGAGGGTGGCACAGGTTGCCCAGGGAGGTTGTGGTTGCTCCCTCCCTGGAGGTGTTCAAGGCCAGGCTGGATGAGGTTTTGAGCATCCTGATCTAGTGGGAGGTGTCTCTGACTATGGTGGGGGGTTGGAACTGGATGATCTTTGAGATTCCTTCCAACCTAAACCCTTCTCTGATTCTATGATTCTGTGACTCCCTCATCTTTCTCAGTCTTCCAGCCTAGCACTGCAAAACAGAAAGCTTCTGCACAGATCCCTTCCCACCTAAACCCTTCTATGATTCTATGTAATGTATCCTTATGTTATTTCCTGTAAAATGCAATAGTTTCATTTTTCCCTGATTTGGGACTATACAGATAAGCAACAGGTAAATCTATTAAAATCCCCAAAAGTATTGGCCAGCCCTAGTTGTAATAATTCCATCTCTTCCGTTGCTTTGATCCATAGATGTAGTCCAGTCCTTGACTTGCTTGGTCATTGAGCAAGATATAAGACAAATCTTTGCCTGTTCTATTCAGAAGGCTGAATGAGTCTTTAATCCCTCTTAAAATAATTGGGAAAAATAAAAATTCTATTGATTCCAAGCATGGATATGGACTAGTTAGTGGAGCTTCTTCATTTTAACATTTTCATTTCAATTTTTCACTTTAGCATCAATTACTTCAAATGTCAAAACTCAGAATCTCTGCTGATCAAGAGATTTAGGTTTTTAAAATTAATGTTCAAATGATGTGCTCTTGTACTTCACATCACCATTTATTCTCCTTTTTTTTTTCTTTTTTAATATCAAACTAGCTAAAATTAGTTATTCCCTGAGAAAACCTTTGGCTTTCACAAACTGACATTTTCCAGCCAAACTCTTTAGAGCATTTTTGCAGAAAAAAATTCAAAACCCTTCTGTTTTTTTTTTTCATTGCCCTGCTAGGCTAATGCCTTACTTCCCTGGAATAATGGCACGGGGGTCAGTTTTTCTCCACCGTGGACACAAAGCCCATGGGAATGTGCACATGTTGAGCTCCTGCAGCCTTTTGAAGCTGCATGTGGCACCATTAACCTCAATAAGACCATTCACAGGCATGTGCCACTGTGCCCACTGCTTCTGGCCTCAATTCCCAGCACTAATCCTGCTGACACAAAAAAAAGATTGTGCTGATGTCTTACACAGGATCACAGGCTCACAGGATGTTAGGGGTTGGATAGGACCCAAGGAGATCATCAAGTCCAACTCCTCTGCCAGAGCAGGACCAGATAATCTAGCTCAGGTCACAAATCCAGCTCAGGAATGCATCCAGACAGGCCTTGAAATGCCCCAGACAAGGAGACCCCACAACCTCTCTGGGCAGCCTGTGCCAGTGCACTGGCAACCTTACAGTAAAGAAGTTGCCCCTTGTGTTGAGCTGAAACCTCCTGCACTGCAGCTTCCATCCATTGCTCCTCGTCCTATCCCAGGGTGCAAGTGAGCAGAGCCTGTCCCCCCTCTCCTGACCAGCCCTCAGATATTTTTAAACATTGATTAAATCCCTTCTCAGTCTTCACTTTTCCAGACCAAGCACTCCCAGGTCCTTCAGCCTCTCCTCATCAGGCAGTGATGAGCAGTCCTCTAATCATCCTTGCAGCCCTCTGCTGGACCCTTTCCAGCAGATCCCTGTCCCTCTTCAACTGGGGAGCCCATAACTGAACACAGTATTCAAGATGGGGGTTCAGCAGGGCAGAGCAGAGGGGGAGGAGAACCTCCCTTAGACGGAAGCCAGCATTAAATTTCTCTTTCTCCTAAAGTGATGTGCAAGCCAGGTGATTAGCCTGATCTCACTGCTCTACTTAATGATCATCTATAGGAATGAGAGATGCCTCCTGAGGCTTATTCAAACTTCTTCATTATAGAAGTGTATTTTCTATGACTGTAGCTCAGACTAGACATTTACCTTCTGAGTAGTTAACTAGGACAGGACAAGGGGCAATGGGTGGAAGCTGAGGAATAGGAAGTTTCACTTTTTTTTTAGGAGGAATTTTTTCACTGTGAAGTTGACAGAACACTGGAACAGGCTGCCCAGGGAGGTTGTGGAGTCTCCTTCTCTGGAAATATTCAAAACTTGCCTGGATGTGTTCCTGTGTGATCTGGTCTTGGTGATCCTGCTCTGGCAGGGGACCTGGACTGGATAACCTTCAGAGGTCCCTTCCAACCCCTTACATTCTGTGATTCTGTAATCCCATGCTGTTTCTTCAGTCTGGTTTGAGGTCTGAACTTAAGCTTGGTGATGTCAACAGAACTCTTCCTCTGACACCCACATCCTTTGCCTTGCTTCTTTCCACCACAGTCAGGATTAAAACAAAAGATTAATGCTTAAGCCTAGTCTTTTAGGAAGATTTGTCATGAGACAACAAAGGGTGATGGTTTTAAACTAAAAGAGGGGAGATTTGAATTAAACAGATGGAGGAAATTTTTTACAATGAAGGTAGTGAAACACTGGAACAGGTGGTAGAAGCCCCATCCCTAAAACATTCAAGAACAGTTAGGATAGGGTTTTGAGAAACCTGATCTAGTTGAATAGATCCCTGCTCACTGCAGTGGGGTTGGACCAGATGACCTTTAAAGGTCCCTTCTAACCCAAGCCTTTCTATGGTTCTATGAAATCCTTCTTTGTTTGCCACTGTCACTTTAGATGCAGCTTTCCCTCTATAAGAAGAGGAAATGCCAGAAGTGTCACAGTAAATGCAATTACCAGGGTCTGGTAAATGTTTGGGGGCTTGGAGCTTTTTTTTTTGCTTTTTTTTTTTTTTTTTTTTTTTGTTTCCTTCTTCAATGCTCAGTGCACAGATTTCACTTCTATTTCTCGAGCCAAAGATTTATATATTACCAAACAAAGCAAAACAAACAAACAAACAAAAAAAAAAGGTGGGTTAGGAGACCCCCTAAAAAGTGCCGACCTGACAATAAGGCAGAAGTTAAGTGACGCCAGACTCTTCTTGTCTGACACACACAAAGTCCCATCTGCTTGGTCCTGGCCACTCATTTGCATGGGGCACGACGAATGGCTGGGTTTTGGAGCAGCCAGAATCAGCTGCAGCACACGTGCCTCGTGCTCCCTAATTCATTATTGTTACTGCGTGAACTCCGGTGGCCCCGAGCAGCGGGAGATGGGGACACATGTAACAGCTCTCACCCTCTGGCCCAGATACCAACCCCCTCATTTTTTTGTTTAGGCTTTTTTGTTGTTGTTGTTGTTGTTTTTATGATGGTTTTTGTTTTGGTTTGGGTTTTTTTTTGCTTCAAACCCCTCCCAGGACTCTCATTCACTACCACAGAGCTGTTCTGAGCGTTTGACTGATGCTCGTCTGATCAGCAGGACAAAGCATCCAGCCTTGCCGTGAATAAACCTTTAGCAAAGCTTCAACCTTTTTTTTTTTTTTTTTTTTTTTAAAGTCTAGTAAATGTATTTTTGTATCAGAGATGCAGGAATAAAGAGCCAAGTAAGGCTTTTTCTTCTTCTTTTTTTTTTTTTCCCAAGTAAGAAGGAGGTGCTGCCCACACTTGGCTTATCTGGGCAGTGATTTGCATTTATAACTCTCCGTGAAGAAGAGGTATCCGCTCTCTTTGACCTTAGTAAATCAAAAGCAGACAGGTCACAACTTTGGCTTATTTCTTTGGATACCAATCCACCAACACGCAAAATTGTCTAAAACACATGCATAATGCATAATACGGATCTGGTGCAGGCCATCTGACTTGTTTTAAGCCCACCCCTGGTTCTGTATGTTAATGGTACTGAATTTAGACCTGTCATTTCGGTTTCTCCTCGTGTCTGTTGGATATATTTGGCTGGAGTTTGTTTTCTGCATTTCCAATAAGGTCAGCGAGTAACTCGGTGTTTACACAGATGTTTTACAGAGTAGAATCTGTCATTAATATTTAAATTGCCACAGCGTGGATATATTTATAGCTGGATAGGTAGAGAGGGGTAGAGAGGTATACAGATGTAAAAAGACACACAGGTACACAGATGTAAATGTGAGATTTGAGGTAGCTGGGAAGACATCCACCTCCTTATCACTTATGATTACTATTATTTAATATAAATCAGATTGTGAGAGGATCTTGCTTCTGGCCAATATAGGTGTAAATATTCTTAACTCCAGACTTTTGAGTTAGCAGGAAAGTGAACTGGGTTTGGGTGTCAGCATCAAGAATCTGCTTTCTTGTCTGCCTCAAGTCAAGTGCAGCCTTGTACTGAGAAAAAGAAAAAAAAAAATCATCATTTTTTTCCCCCCACAAATCATTTGCCAAATGTGCAAACAAATCTACCTGGAGCACAGTTTAACCCAGACATTGATCTGCAGTCAGCCTGTTCTTCAGAACAGGCTTCTGCAGCAGGAGCATCTTGATAGTGAAGGAGCAATGGTGTGACAAAACACATCACACCTTGCCTTTGCGATCTGATGGCTTTGGCAAACTAGAAAGAAACAAAAAAAAAACCCCAAACCTGCATTCCTTTAATACAAGTTGTTCAGGTAAAGGTGCTGGCCTTTAGTTTTGGTATGACCCTGGAATTTCCAGTTTCCAGTTGCAGATATTTCAGAATGTAATAGTTGAGAGAAGTCGGCACACCACAACCCTGTGAAATGTAACTGGCCCTAATCTTGCCACAATAAGAGGCTGAGATGAAATATTTTAGCCTCATATTTTTGCACAAGAAGTGATGTTCTGAAGAGATACTGATCAGTGCTTTGTCTATGCTAGCAGATAATAAAGGAAGAGCTCATTTTACCTGGCATGGCTGGATTGCATTCATTCAGACTTCTCTTATCCCTTTCCCCGTCACTCTGCCTCACATCTTCACCTAAAACAACCCCACAAGAAGGCATTACACATCCTGGCTTATACAGACCCTGGCTCACACAATCCCACAATGACCTGCATCAAGAGAGTCCTTGAAAGTGAATCACACCTCCTAATTTGAAGGGAAATACACCAATAACAAACTACTTGCAGTTGCCATTTAAATCATTAGCCAAATCCTCAACTGATCTTTTTTTTTTTTTTTAAGTTATGCTACAGAAAGTGCTTCCTTCTTCAAACAGTAAAGAAAAGGCCTCACTTTTATCTTCCAAACTCAGGAGTGAAGAGAAAACAAAAAGTTTGACCCTGGGGTTCAAACACTTTCAACACTAAGGTCTTAGTTCCAGCCCTTCCAGCGCTGTTTTTCTGTTACATGAAATAACTGTTTAGTGCAAAATAAAGAGTCCTTTGAACAGGGACTGGGGGTCCACACCCACCTCATGTGAGCAGGAACTGCTAAACTCATGAGTCACGTTGTTTCTCGCTCTTGCTTTTGCCTTCTCAGGGAACAGTTTGCATTTCTCTGCATGGAAGCCTGCAGTTTGACTTTTCTATCCTTCAGCACTAGCATGAAGCTTTAACAATCCTAGCGTGGCTGGATGCTGCTGAATTGATTGCTGAACTCAAGCTGATGGTTGCCTAGGTGCATATGGCCTCATGACCTACTTCTGCTTGTGATGTGCAAGCAGGATGTATTCTGAGCTACTAGCACATATAGTGTCTGCTTGGAATAAGACTCATTTCCCTGAGCTGAAGGCAGTAAGGAGAAAAGCAGAGTGGGAGACAGAAACTTAACTTTTCCCAGAAAGGAGCGACCTTCTGACATCTCTTAATGTTGTTTATTAAAGATGCCTGTGATGGTTTGGGAGTTACCTGCCCCCCAACACATTTGAATTCACCCAGACTGGACTCAGCCAGCTGGAAGTTAAGAAATGAATCTTTATATTCACAGCTTAGCACAACACACAAGCAGAGATTTACAACATATTGCAAATATTTGCAGCTATAGACAGAAATATAGAAGTTAAAGGTCATACAGAAACACAATATCCCTCCCAGAAATCAGAGTTCCAAAACACCCTTCCACCTTCTCCCCATCCTCCAACCTTATCCCAGAATCTGCCCTATATGTGAGGTGAGTCAGAGTGATCAGTGAGGGGGGTTAGAAGCAGAATTGATTAGTTGGGTTACACAGATCCAGCTAGAAGCCAAGGAGAGAGAGAGACCAACAGAGAGAGCTCAGACACAAAGTGACTCTGTCTTATCTGTGTTTATGTTCTTGCTTTTATACATTTCAGTAAACCTATGGGTGAAGAAGACATCACGACTGTTTTCTTCCCACAGCCTGTAATATAATTTTTCTCACTAAAATATTCTAATTAGCCTCAAACCAGCACAATGCCTCAAAACGAAGCATTCTCAGCATCCCCAAATGAAGCTTGTTCAGGTGAAAACACCAAATGAACCCTTGTTTAAAGGCAAGAAATTAGCAGTCATCTTTAGTATTTAAAGACAAGATAGATTAAATGGAGATCTGTGCAAACAGCTAGTAGGAAGGGCAAACAGATGGGAATTTGTTTGTATCAATACAGTACCTATGACAAATGGGATTAAAAAGAACCACAATTATATAAGTTTACCAAGGACAAGAAAAATAACCCACTCAATGAAAACCTTTGCTAAAGAAGAAGTTGCTAAATCTTGACTTCTACCCATATAAAGAGAGGGTTGAGAGCATAACCCTGCAAATTTGAAATGAGTGCAAGTATCCAGAGTACTCCTCCATCTTCAGCTGAATGTTCACTTAGGATCCCTGTCTCAGAGAAAATAGAACAGAACAGAAAGGATCACAGGACCACGGGATGTTAGGGGTTGGAAGGGACCCAAGGAGATCATCGAGTCCAAGCCCCCTGCCAGAGCAGGACCAGACAATCTAGTTCAGATCACATAGGAACACATCCAGACAAGCCTTGAAAGTCTCCAGAGGAGACTTCACAACCTCTCTGGGGAGCCTGTGCCAGTGCTCTGGCACCCTTACAGTAAAGAAGTTGCCCATTGTGTTGAGATGGAACCTCCTGTGCTGCAGCTTACATCTATTGCTCCTTGTGCTATCCCAGGGAGCAAGTGAGCAGAGCCTGTCCTCCCTTTCCTGACCCACATCCCTCAGTTGTTTATAAACATTGATTAAATCTCCTCTCAGTCTTCTCTTCTGCAGATTAAGCAGCCCCAGGTCCCTCAGCCTCTCCTGATCAGGAGTGTTTCTGCCACGTTAAAATTGTACACTTTTCTTGTTTGCTTTTGACATATGTGTTTTACTTATGCATTGTTCAGTGTGAAATAACCTCTGCAAAGTGCTGTGTGATGGTGTTCAAAGTAGACTGTGTACCATCTCCTTCATTAAAGGTCTTTACAAAGAGGTTAGAGATACAACATAGAGCTGATCCTGCCCCAAGGCTGGGGCATGGAAGAGGTGACCTTTGGAGGTCCTGTCCAGCCATACAAGTCTATGTTTTATTATTCTGATACAGCCAATTGCTGTGCCCCATTAAAATGAATACACTGATTAATACATTTTTATGAAGGTCCCAGGAGAGCTCATTAGAGTGATGTAAGATTGTGGTTTAACTTTCTTTTCTCAGTGTAGAAACCAACCAAAAAGTAACATATAACCAAGAGACAGAAACACAGATAAACGAAGGTCTTTACTTACTTAGATTAAATCACCTTAGAATTGTCCACTTTGAGATCTCTTTCTGAAGAGCCTCTAATTTGAGCCTTTCTCTGGCTCAAGTTAGATTCTGACCATTGGAGAAGATGAACCTGATGTGGTTGAATAATATACAAATTTCTTACTGGCATTAGAGTTCTGCTTCTACAGCTTAGAGTTAATTATTTATTTTTGTAGGATCTGATTCTGAAAACCTAATGTGTCCTCACAGTCAAAACTACCTGCTGAACTGCAAGTGAGCCATATATTCTGAGTAGTTACTACACCTAGAAGGACTTGTTCAAAGTGGCGTAGTGGCAGATATTGTGGGAAATTTTATTTTTTAAAAATTAAAATAATTTATTAATTTTGATGTTCAGGAATCTTGCTTCTGAACAGTACTTTTAATAATAGGTTCTTTGCAATGGCCATGAAAAGCATGACATAGATGAAAATAGGGGATCTAGAACACTTAAGAAAGAACTGGCAATATACAGCAAACACCAAACTTAACTGAACAGCAAAGAGGTTCTTGAAGTCGACTTGCCCACTAGAAGGACTCAAGAAGCTCCTTTCTGCTTAAGGCAGAGGGCACTTGCAGTCATTTACATAGTTTTACAGAGTTTGGGAAAGAGGCTTTTGTGTATTTACTCACAAAAGTTAACTCCTGATTCCCAGGGCTAACTACAGTTTCTAGACAGTACCCAAACACTTGCAGGGAGTTCTGCTGATGTCTTCTTAGCCATTTAGGCTTCTAGATCTTCCCAGGCTCTAACAAGGTGCTGGGAGAGAGGCAGATAATCTCTGACCTGATTCTGGTTCATCTTGGATGATCTGGCAGAGGTTTGCAGAGGTGCAGGTGGGCACAATGTCATGATGGCTAAGCAAGCCTATCGCATGATGGGGGGGCTGGACTCAATGATCTCCTTGGGTCCCTTCCAACCCCTAACATCTTGTGAGGAAAGCACTTAATGCTAATCCTGGTAAACTTGAGACACAGCAAGTTTCCAGGCAGACAAACCCGAAGCATCAGGGCTTGTTATTATGTAGCATGCAGAATGCTGCAGACCATGGCAGGAAGCAGGGACAGAAAGCAATGAGGCAGAAGCACAATAAGGCAGTGCATACTAAGGCAGAGCATGTTGTACTTACCTGCTCATCTCTTTTTATCAATGCAGCCCGAGACTAATGATTCTTTGGCCACAGAGTAGCCAATCAGAATGGCGGTTTGCTAATCTTGATCATATTAGGTGAAGTCCGGGCTCACTTTTACTTTTTAGGGCAGAACACTAACAAGTGTATAAACACATGAGGTACCCTGTTTACAAGTTTAGAAGGGATGTGGAGGAGAATGGAAGGCTCCGGGGCCTTTGTTTTCCTTCCCCGCCCTTGCTTCCCCCAGCAACAGGAGAGGAGGAGAACAGAAGATATGTTTGGACAAGCCAGGACATATTAAGGCTTAATTTGGCCTATTTTGGCCTTCCACAACAAGCAGTAGCAGAACTGTTCTTTGAGCATCTACAGAAGAGAGAGCTGGGGCTGAGCACAGCTAACTGTGCAGATTGGGGAAACGAAAAAATTAGTGAAATTCTACTATAATTGCACATTTGGAAGGCAAAAATAAAAGTGCTTTATTGTATTCATTGCATGGTTTTAGTCTCGGCAGGAGGCTGAAATGAGCCTCTCACTGTAAGAACTGATTGTGTTTAGTTACAAGTGCCCTTTGGAGTTTAAAGCAAATTAGATTTTATAATTTACTTTTGGTTTGTTTGGGGGTTTTTTTTGTTGTTTTCCTTAGACACTGATGAAGACTGTAGAGAGCACATCTCCAGCATCATTTTGTGTGTCTAGTAACTAGATAAAGGCACACGGATTAGGTGATGTGGGTCAAGAAAGAGAAAACAGTCCAGACTGACTGGACATGCACTGAGCAAGGCTCATTGCTGTGGGCAGTCACTGATAAGAGGTGTATGGAAGGCTAATAGGCCTATTAGATGTACTGGCTTGTCCCATCCTTCTGCTGATGAGGAAAGCAAGGGCAGGACGAAAACAAAGGCTTGGGCCAGTCCCCTCCTAAAGTGATAAACAGGTACCCTGGAGTGTTTCGGTATTTGTTGGTGTCTTGCCCAAATAAGGGTAAGCAAGACCTATGTTCACCTAATATGGTCAGCTTTGCAAATGCCATTCTAATTGGTGAATCATAGTGGCCAAAGGAGCCATTACACTCAGGAAAATAATATCAATTGAGCCAAGTCACAAGCAGTTGTACTCCTCTGTGCTGCCTCTGCCTTCCTGCTCTGCCTCAGTCTGTGCTGCTCTGTGCTGCCTCTGCCTCACTGCTCTGCCTCAGTCTGTGCTGCTCTGTGCTGCCTCTGCCTCACTGCTCTGCTCTATGTTCTCCTTGGCTTACACAATGTAATCTGCTCTGCCTCATGCTTCAGACCAGCTTAGCTCTGATGTTTGAGCTTGAACAACCTGGAAACTTAAGTGCCTCAAGTTTCCCAGGAGAAGGCATCAAGTGTCTCATGCCGTGGTGAGAAGTGCCACTGACATTGTGCTCTCTGCACATCTGCAAGAGGTTCTGCCTGCACCTCTGCAAACCTCCACGCCAAGAGGAACCA
Source organism: Psilopogon haemacephalus (assembly GCA_013396835.1). Taxonomy (NCBI): domain Eukaryota; kingdom Metazoa; phylum Chordata; class Aves; order Piciformes; family Megalaimidae; genus Psilopogon; species Psilopogon haemacephalus. The sequence continues at coordinate 78,522 of VWZI01022737.1, forward strand.
GAATGAGGTCAGAGATCACCTGCCTCTTTCCCAGCACCCTGCTAGAGTCAGGGAAGGTCTGGAAGCCTCTTAACAGCTCTCATGATGCTGAGCAGCTCCAACACTGCCACAAAGCCAAGGACTATCTCTGAATTCCACTCCACTGCTGTGAGTAAAACAGGCTTTCCCTAGGGCTCCAGGCTGCCTATTTATAAGTAGGGCAAAGCCATTTTGTGGCTAAACTTTTCCAATATTCTGATTTTTCTAAATTAATGAACTGCCCATAAGCATCCTCATGAAGATTTTCCCCAACCGAATCAGAACCCAAATTTAAGTAGTTTGTACATAATTTGTGGATGGGGCTTTTCACAAATAAAATAACTACATATTTTATAATTCCTGCCTCATTAATTGCCCACAATCAATCCAAGAGGTTACTAAGGGAAGAAATATGAAGAAATCATTTTTGGGTTTGTGACTCTGCAGCCAGATTTGTATGGAAAAAGGCAGTATCTTGTCATGAGTGGAAAACTGGCTATGAATACTTTTGGTAGTTAATGAAAAAACTTTTAAAAAGGTGCTGTGTAGTTTAAGACTTCACACATACATATGAATACATGTTCGTATTTGTTTCATTTCTCAGATTAAACTTGGATTAATTTGCTTTCACCAGGCGTGGGTAATGCTAATTTGATTCAACCTATTGCAGCAAATGGGACTGTTCTTGATACCTACCTTCTTACCAATGGGTAAGTTCTTGTCCTCACAGTAGTTTTAGGCATGGCTAACCAGTAACAAGAAACATTTTTCCTCCTCATGTTTGTATACATTCAAATAAATTAATGTTTCAGTTACTAAATCCGGAATGCCTTTTCCCTCATCTGCTAATGCTTGTTTTCTCCAGTCTTCAGTCTTCCTTCCCCCCCATCATGTTTGTTTTTTTCAGTATTCTGAATATGGTATTACAGGCAGATTTGCTTCTCTGCTGTCACTGGTACCTAGCAGGAGCAGGTTACCCAGAGAGTTGGTAGAAGCCCCAACCCTGGAAACATTCAAAAGTCAGTTTGTAAGGGCTATGAGCAAGCTGATGTAGTTAAAGATGTCTCTGCTTACTGAAGGTGGATTGGACTAGATCACCTTCAAAGGTCTCTTCCAACCCAAACCTTTCTATGATTCTATGGTCTTCAAACCTTTGGTGGTAAAAGACTAATTACAGCAGATTTGCAAATGTAGCAGAGATTATTTCACCTTGTGCTAACAGACTCACTTTGACTGTGCAGGTCTAGCACAGAAATATTAGGAGCCTACAAACTTAAAGAGAAATGCTGAAATCCTTCTCTTCCAGTATAATTTATTTTCCTAAGACAGAGGAGTCCCAGAATCTGAGCATATCTTAACATTGTTCCTAATCTGAATCCCAATTTGTTTTCAGTTTTCCTTTATTCCTTGTCCCACTGACTGAGATCTGGATACAGACCCAGACTTCAGCTGCCAGAGCCCTCTGAGCAGCTCTGACTTCACTCGTTGATTAAAATAATGTTTTCCCAATGGCCATGCCCTTGTGAACGATGCACCCAGTATTTGATAGGAAGGGAAGGAGAATGTGTTGAGGAAAACCTGGATAAAAGAGGTCTGTTCAATTAGGAATTCCTCTGTTGCAAAAAAAAATCTACTAATTATTTGCTGCTCATTGTAATATATAAGAGAGGACAAGTGCACTTCCCTCAGCTACGTTTCTAATTCTTCATGAGGACCATTTCTGCCAATACCAACTATGAGTTCAGACCCAAAATTAATGAGATTGCAAAGTTAAAGCTAGAAATGGAAGATAAGTGTTGAGAAGGGTAACAAAACAACAGAAGGGAATGAAAGGTAGATAGCATGTGTGAAGTGAAATAACAATATTTGAGAAGAAAGAAGGACAAAGTGCTATCAATGTGAGGAGAAACTTCTTCAAAGTGAGGTTGACAGAGCATTGGAACAGGCTGCCAAGAGAGGTTGTGGAGTCTCCTTCTCTGGAGACTTTTAAAACCCACTTGGGTGTGTTCCTGTTCAGACTATACTGGGTGATCCTGTTTTTGACAGGAGGAGGTTGGACTTGATGATCTCTGGAGGTCACTTCCAACCTCTAAGGTCCTGTGATTCTGTGTTCACAAGAAGAGAAACTAAGGGAAAGAAAGACCAAATTTAAATGAGGATGGGGAGAAACTGGGGATGGAAAAATCCACTCCTTTTATTTAACAGAGGGACTTCTGATTTGCATTAGTTTTAAAGACATGTAGGATCAAAGCCTGGGATATTCACTGCCTCTCATTGCAAGCACAATTTGATACCTTTCACCTATCATCATGTATTTCCTATAGTCTAGGCAGAACAAGGGAGGTGATTCTCCCCCTTTACTCTGCTCTCCTCATACCCCACCTGGAGTACTGTGTGTACTTCTAACACAAGAAGGACGTGGAACTGTTTGAGCCAGTCCAGAGGAGGCCACAAAGATGCTCAGAGGGCTGCAGCAGCTCTGCTATGAGGACAGGCTGAGAGAGTTGTGGCTCTTCAGCCAGGGGAAGAGAAGGCTCCAGAAGACCTTATAGCAGCCTTCCAGTATCTGAAGGGGCCTACAGGAGGGCTGGGGAGGGACTATTGACAAGGTCTTGTAATGACAGGATGAGGAGTAATGGGTTTAAACTGGCAGAGGGGAGACTGAAACTGGATGATAGGAGGAAGTTGTTTGCAGTGAGGGTGGTGAGACACTGGCACAGGTTGCCCAGGGAGGTTGTGGCTGCTCCCTGCCTGGAGGTATTCAGGGCAAGGCTGGATGAGGCCTTGAGTGACCTGTTTTAGTGGCAGGTGTCCCTGCCTATGGCACAGGGGGGTTGGAACTGGATGATCTTTGGGGTCCATTCCAACTTAATCCGCTCTATGATTCTATGATACGCACAGTACAATTAGAGATGTGTCATTTGAATAATGGTGAGTCAAAGTTACCTTTTAAGCATCGCCCATAATTTAGAAATAAGAATTCATGAGCGTTGTAGTAATTTCTGTTGATAATACTCTTCAGAGTCTACTTTTGTTTTCTCATCAAAGCTATTTAAAATCGTGAACTCCACCATATAAAATCATGAACTTCGCTGTGTGGTAATTTACTCCATAACATTTTTATTTCTCCTTTAAGGTTTTTATTATTAATGAGATTGATTTTTTTTTTTTTTAATAGCACAGAATGCTGGTACCTTTTACTTATAGAGACAGTAGGAGAGTGTCATTTGATCATCTAATGACCTCTGGTGGATGAATCTAATTGACTCACAAGCATGCAGTGTTTCACAGTGGTCTTAGCTTGTATTGGTTACATGACTCCCGAGCTGGGCACAGACAGTTGCAGGAATATCCAGACTTTAAAAATCGTTCCTATCCCAAACCAGGAAGAAAAGTTGCATGTCTCAAAGTGTCTCAGGAGCTGAGACCAATAAAATCCTCTACTAATGAATACTCATGAGCTCTAACTTTATCCAATTTTCTTCTTGAGATCCAGCAGGCTCTTTCTCCTGTGCAGCTGGCACAATGTGCACCAAAGACAGATAGCTGGTGCATGTAGTTGCTCCTCCTTTTCTCCCATGCGCACCTCTCTAGCTGTATTTTCCTGCTACACCCTGAGAATCTACCTTCCCCTGCTAGAAACACTTTAAATACCTAATTTTGAAATAGAGTGAGCTGTCAAGGACTCCATGCAGGACAATATCTGGAGAGAGTCCAGAGGAGGACCGCAAAGATGATCAGAGGGCTGCAGAAATTCTTCTATGAGGACAGGCTGAAAGAGTTGGGGCTTTTCAGCCTGGAGAAGAGAAGGCTTCCAGGAGACCTTATAGTTGCCTTCCAGTATCTGAAAGGGGCCAACAGGAGGGCTGGGAAGGGACTATTCACAAGGTTTTGTTATGACAGGACAAGGAGGAATGGCTTTAAGCTGGTGGAGGTGAGATTGAAACTGGATATTAGGAGGAAGTGCTTTCCTGGGAGGGTGATGAGACACTGGCACAGGGTGCCCAGGGAGGTTGTGGCTGCTCCCTCCTTGAAGGTGTTCAAGGCCAGGCTGGATGGGGCCTTGAGTGACCTGTTCTAGTGGGAGATGTCCCTGCCTATGGCACAGGCAGTTTGGAACTGGATGATCTTTGAGGTCCCATCCAACTTCAACCATTCTATGATTCTATGATTCTATAATATTCAAAGCTGTCAAGGACTCCATGTAGGGCAATATTCAACCCCCCCTGCAGAATAAGCTGAAGATTGTGGTGCCTCTGCTTCCATCTCTGCCATTAATCTCAGCTGGCAATTTCCACCTCCCTTTTAGTCTCCAGCATAAGCCTTATCAGGAGGAACTGTAAGGGCAATGGAGGTTTTTATTCTGCCTGTGCTGCACTCTCCCCCTCTATTCCGTGTTTGTTAATAGCAATTCTGCAAGCCAAGATTCATTCTAGCTGTGTCTTTCTCAAAATAGACAGACATCCTGTGTGGAGCAAATCTTTTCCCTCATCTAAATTATTTGTCTCCTCCTTGCCTCTGTTCCTTGTTTTTATTCCCTCCTGCAACCCTGGCATCAGTATAAGACTTTTATTGGATCGAAAACAAAATCCTTTATCAGTTCCACCAACCTAGAAGCCTCACTGGGGAGGAAATGGGAAACCTCTTCCCCTTCACTCTTGCTACCAGCAGCTGAATCAATGGAGGTCATTATATTCCTTGCCCAAGAAGTCAAAGGGTCAGGAAAGAGCAGCTTTGTTGGGGAGTTGCTCTAGCCTGATATTATGGATTTGAACAATGGAAACAGAGCTGAATTGTGAGAGCCCATGTGAGATTATTTAAGGCAAGATAAAGTCATTTTAATCATTGCTATTGCAAGTGGGCTTTGGATCATGAAGGGCACCCCTCTAGTTAGATCTCTGGATAGGATTAGTGTGCCGAGCAGGCAGAAGGAAGGAGCAGAAGTCATAGGCTAAGACAGAGCTGGCAGAGCTCTGGGCAGTGAAAATTCACCTCCAGGGGTGTAAACGGATCACCAGGTGACATTGTTTGCATTCCCTCAAATGTTCCCTGATATCCAAGGGCAAGACTGAAGAGAAAGAGAGAGACTTAAGATGATCTTTTTACTGACTTCAGCAAACTCCTAACTTGTCCTGGGGAAACAGTGATCCTTTAGGCCAGGGCAGTCACTCCTGGGGCATTGGGAGAAGCTGTGGTTCCTTTTATTCCTTTAAGCATTTGCCTCACTTTCCCGGGTTAAGGCAGCAGCTATTCCTGCCACAAGCACAGACTTGCTCCTCTTAAAGGTTCACCTCTCTCCTGGTGCCACTCCTGGACCACTGAGTCATCTGGAAAGTTTCCTTTGTTCTGAATTCCAAATTGCTTTCTTCCTTCTCAATTTCTTCCTTCCTTATCACTAAAATCACTTCAGTTAAAAGGGAGATATTCTCCTCCCCCATCCCCAGTTTTAAAAGCCTCAGTAGTGGACACATAGAATTTTTTTTTTTTTTTGGGTTTCATAAATTGCTGTGGGAGAGATGAGCATGTTGGAAGCAATCTTCCCAGGATTACCTCCAGTTTGAGTCATTGGCATTTTACAATAATAATAAAAATGAAAAACATTTCCTCAATAATCCTCAGTTTCCTCCCTCCTTGGGATTAATTTAACTTGCTTCCAAAGCTGGTGGGAAGTTTTGTGACCTTATGACAAAACGTTTGAACTTGGTGGTGCTTGGATTTTTAAATCTCCATCTGGAAAAGGAGTGGATTCACTTTCATAACTGATGTTTTGGAGGATGCAGAGGAAGTCATGCTTGGATTCATCCCATATTTCTTTTGCTATGACTAAACCCTAACCTTCACCACGGTGGAGCTCACATTAGAGCCTCATCTCTCTCCATTTGCTGTCATTTGAATTGTTAATTTTCCTCTTTATGTGCCCCACTAAGATGCTCCAAACGGAGTTATCTGTCCCAACCTGGAGCAGCAGGAAGAATTCATCTTCCCACTTAGACAGAGAGCTGCAGCTTGTTAGGTAGTGTGTACCAGATGAACTTAGTTTTGTGACCACAACCTGTGGTAGATGAAAGGCAAAGCATGGTTAGACCATGATAACATAGAATCATAGAATCATAGAATCATAGAATCAGTCAGGGTTGAAAGGGACCACAAGGATCACTGAGTTCCAACCCCTCTGCCATACCCAGGGACACCCTACCCTACATCAGGCTGCCCACAGCCTCGTCCAGCCTGGTTGCAAACACCTCCAGAGATATGGCTCCAACCACCTCCCTGGGCAACCCATTCCAGGCTCTCACAACTCTTACGCTGAGCAATTTCTTCCTCATACCCAGTCTGAATCTCTCCCCTCATCCACCTTTGTTCCTTTCCCCATATCATGTCACTACCTGATAGCCTCAAAACTCCCTCCCCAGCTTTTCTGTAGGCCACCTTCAGATACTGGAAGGCCACAAGAAGGTTGCCTGGGAGCCTCCTCTTCTCCAAACCGAACAGCCCCAAGTCTTTCAGACTTTCAGCACAGCTGCCTTCAGTTCCTGCCACTTAGCCAAGCTCTGAGAAGGTGTTTGTCCATGGCAGGGTTGGTTGTATGTCAAAAACCTTCTGTCACTGTGAGTCCAAATAAATTTAAGAGCTTTAAGATGTTTTCTCCATGACTTAGAGGAAGTTGCCCTGATTTTTTTTTTTTTAATGGTTGCTAAACTCAGTGAGGAAATAAACAAATTAAGAAGTTTTTTGATTGATGGTGTCTTTCCAACGCTCTCTTTTCTGAAGCTGGGATGTACAATGGTTGTGCGTAGCTAAAACTATTTAGAAGTGCTGGATGGATTTTGGGGTTTTGGTGTTTTTTTTTCCCTCCCCAAGTTACCCAGGCACCCAAAATTGGAAGCTGGGCACTGAGGGACTTTGGAAAATCCCATCAGATCTCTGATTTGTATCTTTAGGCATCTCATTACTTTTGAAAGTGTTGTCCCTGGTGCCTGCAAGAATTGGAGCTTTTGCATAGTGAAGTGTGGAATAGGTACACACATTTTGTTCTACTGAAGGGATAAAAAAACTTAGGAGTTGGAAGCTATCAGCTGTCAATTTAATCTCAATCACAAAACACCACTGCAATCACTGTGGGGTTTTTTGGGTTTTTTTGTTGGTTGTTTGTTTTGTTTTGTTTGTTTCTTTGTTTCACTTTCTAAAATTCCTGTAATCATATTCAACTGCCTAATTGTGCTGGAAATTGTTTCTCCTAGACAAAGAATCTGACTTTAAAAAAAAAATTGATTATTATTTAACTGTACAAAATATGCAATAAAAAAAAAAAAAAACAACAAAGTGAGCAGTTTGAGTTTGGAGAGGAAGATTAACAAACAAAACCAAAAAGAATCTACAGATGTAGGATTTTGTTGTGCTTTTAGTACCAAATCACAAACCCCATTAGATTATTTGAGCTACAGGCAGGCCTTGCCACTGCATACCCTAATAAAAGAAATGTGTGCTTCCTAATTGTACCTGATTTAAACAACCCTTAATTTCATGAGTAGTTGTTTTTTTTTTCCTAATATAAGAAATCAAACCAGCTACTTTTAAAGCAAGGCTATGACCCACTTCTTTTTTTCTTTTCTTTTCTTTCTTTTCTTTTTTTTTTTTCAAATGCTAAAGAATGTGCATTAAACTCTGTGCAAAAGTATACATATGCCTAAGCATGTGCACAGGCACACAGGAACCAAAAGGGCATCATTTGTATTAGACACACACAAAAGCAAAAAGACTTTTCAGATTTCCTTTTCCTGCAGCATCCAAACCTCAAAACCCAGCAGTTTGTATGATTCAGGGGCTTTCAAAAAAAATAAATCCCAGTAATGTCATACTCCTGTCCTGTGCTTGAAATATCTTGGGTTTGGCATACGCTATAATTCAAACTACTGAGTCGTAAAATTAATCTCTATTTCTTTGCTTTTTATTTTTTCTTGTTTCTTTTTCTTTTTTTTTTTTATTTTTTTTTTTTTAAGTGCTGGTTTACTTCAGCTATTGGAAAACTCTGAGCAAGCTGTGGGCAGGAGGATAAGTTTCAGTGTGCATCTGTTAGACGTAGGAGGAAGACCTTTTCTTTAAGAAGAACATGCACTACATTCCCATTAACTCCAGCTTTATCACAGGGAGAGAATCTTTGCATAGTGCTGTGATGGCGTCTTGCATATTCAGAGCTCTCCAACTGAACTGTATTTGGGAGCAAATAATTGATGCAGGAAATAAATTCTTTACTTCGTGCCTGCTAGTGTCGTTAGCCTTGCCTATAATAAACGTGTAAAGGATGCTGTGCTGGTTTGAACTAATTGGAGGATTTGAATGAGAAATTAGACTATAGATTGAGAAGAGGAAATATTGATGATGCTACTTCACTCATAGCTTTACTGAGAAAGAAAAAAAAAAAAATTAAGAGTTGTAACCAAACATAGATAAGTCAGATGGCTTGAAACAGTTTCAGACCACTTTGGGCTGTGGTAGCTCCTGCATGGTTCTTTCTCCCTGCCTCTTGTAGCTGAATCTGAATAATTCCACTAATTTCTTTCCTGTTGCTAACCCCCCTGGCTGATCTACCTCTGCCTATCTGCTGCATGAAACAGATGTTGAGATAAGATTGGGGTAAAGGGGGAAGGTGATAGGGGTGGTTAGAAACCCCTCTTAGGGATTTTGATCTCTAGGAGGGCTGTGGTGTTTCTGTATTAACTTTTCACTGTGTATATCTGTAAATATATGTTATAAATTGTAAATACCTACTTGGATATTGTGCACAGTTTTAAATATAAAGCTTCATTCCTTAACTTCCAGGTGACTGAGTCCTAGCCTGGGTTATTTCAAAGTGTGTGTGGGGGGCAGATAACTGCCAAACCACCACAGATGCCTATCAGGTACCATTGTCGCTGTGTTTTTACATTCTGGTTGCATCTCCTTCATGTTATCAATCAGGTTTAAGCTTTGCATCTTGTGGATGTTGATACAGACAAAATCCAATCCTGAGGAAGAAAAGTCAATGAAGTTGCCAGTGGTTGATGGCAACCAAATTATTTATCTGATCAAACTCGCTTCAAGGTTTGATTCTGCGCAAAGTAGCTCTGGCTCCCGTTTTCAGCAGAGCCTAAGTAAAGTGTCATACCAAAATCTGGTTTTCCTCATACTTTTGGGGCACTTCAGAATTTCCCTCCTTTGCAGAAGGTTCTCCTTACTTGATATCCTCTGTATTTACAGCACTAAATACCAGTGGCGCTTGTCACAGCCTTACAATTCCTGCTGGGTTCACGGTAAGCAAAAAAAACCCCAAAACCAAGCGAGGTGCTTAGGTACCAGGGGAGCATTTTGTATGTTTTACCCTGATTTCATCTCTCTCAGATAATCTCAGGATGTTTGTTTTATTTTCACACAACAGTGCGCTTGTCCAGGATCCTAAGTAACACAGAAGCTACTGGTAGGGTAAAAATAGGTTGCAACAGAGATGAGAGCTTTGTCCTTTGTCCTTTCAAAGGGTTAAAACTGGGGGGTGGAGGGGGGAGTGTGAAAAAAATGTAAAAGAGAGGGAGAGGGAGGGAAAAAAAA
>VWZI01022738.1:0-28841 GCA_013396835.1 Psilopogon haemacephalus
TTCCACGGGATACTGTGTTTCGTTAACTCATTCCCGTGACACTTCTTCTGATTCATCACAGGATATACTTGGCCTTCTGAGCTGCATAAGTGCACCTCTGGCTCTTGTTGAGCTTCTCATCAATCAACATTCCCAAGTCCTTCTCTTCAGGAGTACTCTTAACCCTCTTCACCAAGTTTATATTTGTGTCTAGGATTGGTCCAACCGAGGTGTAGGACCTTGCATTTTGACGTATTGTACCTCATACATTTTGCACTGACCCATTTCTCAAGGTCCCTTTGGATGGCATCCCTTCCACAAGTGAGTCCACCACACCACATAGCTTGGTGTCATCATCAAGCCTGCTGAGGATGCACTTGATGTCATTGTCCATGTTTCTGACAAAGATGTTAAACAGCACCAGACCTGGAACATACCCTTGAGGAACTCCACTTGTCACTGATCTCCACATGGACATTAAACTGTTAACCACAACTCTTTGAGTGCAACCTTCTAGCCAGTTCCTCATCCATCAAAACCATATCTCCATCTTAGAGACAAGGATGTCATGTGGGACAGTGTCAAGTACCTTGCATAAGTCCAGGTAAAAAACTCAGTTGCTTTTCCCATGTCAACCATTGCTGTAGCTCTGTCATAAAAGGCCACAAAATTGGTCAGGCATGATTTGCCCTTGGTGAAGTCATGTTGACTGTCACAGATCACCTCATTATTTTTCTTGTGCATTAGTACAGCTACCATAACCATAAGGATTTAGTCCATGATTTTACCAGGAATAGAGGTGAGGCTGACAGGTCTGTAGTTCCCTGGGTTTTCTTTGCTTCCCTTTTTAAAAATGGGCATCATGTTTCCCCTTTTACAGGCTGGGGAAATTTACAGATAAATTAACCTTATCTGTATCAAATAAATAGGAAAAAAATATCATTGAGTTCTTTTATTTTATGCTGATAAATATGATAAAATTATCTGAAAAATCTTTGCACTAGTTATCTTCTCAAGACCACTGAGCAAGAATTAATCTCTCTTATTTCAGACTAATTTCATCTTCTAATTTATTTCCTATTCAAGAGGAGAGTCCACAGGCTTTAACAGACATCTAATAGAATAATTTATGTCAGTGTATGGAACAAACCCAGGTTATGCATAAGAAGATGCAGTTATGCTGATTCGTTTAATAGCCAGTTCCATAAAGGCAGTTTGATGATTTAGCTTAATCCTTTCTTTGATTTACAGATGACTAATTTTCCAACTAAATATTCTTTTCTGCACTACCTAAATTTTACAGAACTCTAGATTTTTTAATACATTATGCCTCAGCATGTATATGTGCAGACTGATAATGTATTGAATTTCATTTAATTTTCAATTTTCACTCTCATAAAAAAAATCAGTGTTCAAAGAAAGCATCCTGGAATTGTTATATAGATTTTTCAATACATTGTAAAAGAGTACAATAATATTTTTGAAGAAGTTGATATTTTATCAAATTTTGATGAAAGAAAGAAAAATTAAACACACCTATTTAAGCAAATTGTTTCTTTACAAGGTGAGTGATCTTCTAGACAAACTTGAGAGGTGAGGCCAGATGAACTTCAATGAGTTCAACAAGACCAAGTTCAGGGTCCTGCACTTGAGGCAGAATAATCCTTATTATCAATACAGACTAGGGAATGAGGTGGTAGAAAACAGTTCTCAGGAAAAGGATTTCGGAATTCTGGTGGATGAGAAGCTGGACATGAGCAGACAGTGTCAATCCAGAAGAGCAATCACATCCTAGGCTGCATCAAAAGAAGCATGGCCACCAGATCAAGTGAAGTGATTCTGCCACTTTACTCCACTCTGGTAAGATCTTGACTGAAGTACTATATCCAGCTCTAGAGCCCTCAACATATGAAGGACATGGTGTTGATGGAACAGGTCCAGAGGTGGGTCACAAAAAGGACCAAGGGCTGGAAGACCTGTGCTATGAGGACAGACTGAGTGAGCTGGGATTGTTCAGCCTGAAGAAAAGTCGACTCAGTGGAGACCTGATAACAGCCTTCCTGTACCTGAAGGGGGCCTATAAAAAGACTGGAGAGAGACTGTTTATAGAGGTCTGTAGTGACAAGACACAGGACAATGGTTTTTAAATTAGTGTAGATTTAGGCTGGACATTAAGAGAAAACTCTTTACTATGAGGGTAGTCTAACAGTGGAATAGGATGCCCAGGGAGGTAGTTTAGGCTCCATCCTTGGAGATATTCAAGGTCAGGCTCAGTAAGACTCTGGGCATTATGATCTAGTGGAGGATGTCCCTCTTCACTGCAGGGGGCTTGGACTAGATGACCTTTGGAGGGCCCTTCCAACGCAAACCATTCCATTATTCTATGATTCTCTAAATTAGAACTGCAATATAGGAATGCCTTTTTAGTACATCAGGGTAGTATTAGTGCTAATATGATGCTGCATCACATCCACGAATGCTTCCTCTATCCACAAATAAATCTAGCTATATTCTTTCTCCCTGTAGCACTGTGTATTTTATTGTAACAACAAAAAACAGCTACAGAACATTAGTTTTGTGTTGTGGAGCTGTCTGGGAAACAAAACTGGGATTCAAATTTTGCTTTCAATAATTTAGTGGTTAGAGTGCATTAGAGTGTCCAAAATGGGTTTATCAGGAAAAGACAAAAACTATAATGTTGTGTTAAGAATGTTAAATAGTTGATCAAATCTATTGTTCTAAAATAAATATTTTTTACTTTAAGAGAACAAATAATTGATCTGTCCTCTAGCTGAGATTTCCTAGGGATATTGATTATGATTTTATAAGGCTATCCAAATGCATGCTTTAGTCTTATGTTTGTATATGAATCTAAGTAAAAGCTTTACATAGAATCATGGGATGCATTGGGTTAGAAGGGATCTTTAAATTTCACCTAGTCCAATATCTCTGCAATAAGCAGAGACCTCTTTAACTAGTTCAGGTTAGCAACACCCTTAGAAAATCAGTCATAGAACACCTTATGTTGAAAGAGGCCTCAGAGATCATCTACTCCAACCCCACTGCCATGGGCAGGGATGTGTTTCAACTAGACTTCATGTTCAAAAAGATGTATAGACATGCACAATACTTTGGAACGTGATTTAGTGGCCATGGTGCTGCTGGCTTGATGGTTGGACTTGATCTTAGAATTCTTTGTGGCAGTCTGGCCTTTTGAAAAGACTGCAGAACTAGTTAGAAACAGGTCTGAAAATCTAATCTAATTATAAACAGCAATTCTCATGTGAAGTTATAGATGGACAGGTAGATAAATAGTTTTTTTAAATGGAGAAAAAGTGATAGGAGTTCTTAACAATTGAACTGTGCTTTTTTCCACTTAAGGGCACATTAACTTTCTCTTTTGACGGGTGTGGTAAGACTCTCAGTTATATACGGCTGCTGGAGGTAGGGGAGGTGACACACAGGCCTTGGGCACGGACTGTGTGAAATATGGTGTCTAGTGGTGTCAGGGAGCTAAGTGACCTTATGGGCTGTAAAACTCTTATAAGGGAAGCAAAACAAAGATCTTACAGTTTCTTTGTGTGCTTAGATGCTAAAGCAATGTCTGTATCTTGCACTAAAATAGTGACATGTGATTTCACATTTTTAAGCCAATCATTGTACTAGTCTTGGCTGTTCAGTTAGTGTGAATAACCAATAGAAGTAGAACATGATGACTTGTTTAGAATATCTAAGCATATATAAGATGAACTAATACAAATACAAACATGACTGTTTAGAAGTCCACCCGAACAGCCTGATGTTCTTATCAGAGCAGGCAGAATTTTAGATGAGATGAATTTAGTCCTACCAAAGTCAGTTAAAGCGTGGTACTTTGTAGTAGCTGTGATGGAGGGCAAGACTCATGCATCACAGTATGAAACATAGCACTGGAATCAAGCAAAAAGAGAGTCTGAAAGACAAATCTATTTTGAAGCACAAACAAATTTATCACTATCAGACCTCACTTGTCCACACTTTTTATTACTGCAGTTTACCTAAAAAAATAAACAAATATTTTATTTTTATAGCCTTTATAAATGATGTGGATTACATAGGTAAAAAAACAAACAAACAGAAGAGTTTACTATTAAATATTGTTTAGCAAAGATGTAAATTTGTTTGCATGTGTTGCATCTGAATGTATATTCACTTCTGTACCACAGAATTTAAAATTGCTGTGATAGTAATGTTTTGAAGGCTGCTGAAACTGGAAAATGTTAATCTGCAACACTTTATTAAATTCAATATTTAATAGCACTTTTCTTGCTAGTTGTCAATTCTACAGTTATTCATCATAATCACTATCTATATAAAGTTGTTTGCCTTAAAAGGTTACATCTTAAATTAGGTGTGAGAACACACTCCCATGATGCCATATGACTGGGATCCTTAGTAGTTCTTACTTGCCAAGGCTTGAGTTTTTTGAGTGTGAGAGCTTCTCTGATTTACCTTGATGGTATCTGATCTTTTTATACTAACAGAAAAGGAATGGCACCTCCTCCCCATACTGTTTATCTTCTATTACTTTGTGTTGGCAGTTATCCTTTGGTTTCAGCAGTATACGTTACCTATTTGCAGTCCTTTGTGCTTACCTTCTTCATCTTGCAACTTTCAGTTACTTGGATGTCTCGTGTGCCATTACATCTATTTTCCTTTGTCCGTTTTGTGGTCACATTGTTCATCCTATGCAACACACTCAGAAGTATTGCCATGCTATCTATATCTGGCTATACCATCACAGTGGTACAGAATATTTATATACCGTGGCTTGTTGTGTTTCTGCTGTGGTAGGCCTGAATGGGCCTAAATAGGCTTGAACAACCTCTACCTCTGAATAAGGTCATATTTGTCAGTAGTCTTTCTTGATTTGTAAATGTGTAATAAACATGACTACAAGAACTTTCAAACATGACTACAACAACTTTCCATGTTATTTTAGAACTTTTTATACCTTCTTTCGCAGGGGAAAGTTTTATATATTTAGTTAAAATCACCAACATGCTTAAAAACAAATGCAATTTGCATGATTTCAAAATGATTTTCAGATTAGTTGTGTTGGGGTAGTGTTAGTAATTTGTGAATTTTCATACACTTTGGGCATACTCTAAGGCAAGGAGAAAATGGAAAAGATAGATACTACTAAAAGCTTGAACGTGCCCTGGCTTGTGCAAGGAGCATGGGAAACAAACATGAAGAATTACAAATATGTGCAAGTCTACAGGGTTATGATGTCATTGGCATCACTGAGACATGTTGGGATGGATCTCATGATTGGATCATGGAGATAGATGGTTATAGACTCTTCAGAAGGGACAGGCAGAGGAGAAGCAGAGGGTGTGTTGTCCTCTACATCAGGGAGCTGTCCCTGCTTATGGCAGGTGGTTGGAACTGGATGATCTTTGAGGTCCCTTCCAACCTAAACCATTCTATGATTCTATGATTCTATGATTCTATGACATGTTTTTCTACTTTCACTCCTTCTGCTATAGGGAGAAGGAACTGTGGGAAAGAGGACAAAGGACCTGGAGCCACTAAGTCTAAGGACCGTGACTTGCCCAGATTTGTTCTACTCCTGTTTGTACCCTGTGATAACCTAGGTACATACACTTGGCTTTTGCCTGCCTTGTGCAAGGTCTATGTTTTTCCTGAAAGCCTGTGGCTTCACCTAATATAGTTAAGCTCAGCTAACTGCCATTCTGACTGGATAATCTGTGTCCAAAGGCCCATTAATCTTGGGCTACATTGGTAAAAGAGATTAGCAAGTAGAAGCAGTGTGCTTGCTTGCTTGCTGCTTGTTGCTTACAGCTGCTGTTACTGTCACAGTTTCTGCCTTATTGTGCTCCCTCTCTTTCTGGCAGTGATTCTGCCACTGCCTTATTGCATCCTGCCATGCTATGATAAGCTATAAACTAGTTTATCTGCAAACTAACAAACCCTGATACTTTGGATTTATATACCAGGAAACTACTTTGATCAAGTTTGCCAGGAATCGGCCTTAGGTGCCTCCACGCGATAGCCCTGCTTGGCCAGCATGACATCAGTGCCAAACAACACATTGCAAGACATGCTGCCTACACCTGCCAAGATGAGTAGCCCTGGAAGGGACACACAGATCATCCAGAGAAACCAGGTCAGAGATCATCTGCCTATTCCCCAGAAGCCTGTGAAGTCTGGGAATAATCAGAAGTTTCAGTGGCTAGGAAGACACCAACAGAACCCCATGCAAGCATTTGGGTACTGTCTGAAACTGTAGTCAATTCTGGAGAATCAGGAGATTAATATTTGTGAGTAAATACTTAAAGCCTCCTGTAATTCGGCAATTGCCTGATGCCATAAGCAGAAAGGAGCTCCTTGAGTCCATCTAGTTGACAAGCGGTATAACTGACCACAAGTACCGTTTCTTCCACTTTAATTGTAATTGAGTTTATATATTTGCAAGTTATTTCTTAAACATTCTAGATCCTATGTTATCATCTGTTTAATGCTTTCCATGACCATTGCAAAAGAACCTGCTATTATTATTAAAAATAGTGTTGAAGGTGGCAAGAATTCTGAATATCAAAATTAACAAATATTAATTTTGAAAAAAATCATATCTTGCATCAATTAGTTGCCCTTCCATTACAGTTTCTTAGCACATTTACATTTGGAGTCAATGCAAGCTGCCCTGGTAATTATATTTATAATTAATAGGTGCCTGAGATCTCTGTTTTGGATACATACATGCTGTAAAGAGTTATATTGCATTCAAACACTATAGTAACAATACTTTTTGATGCTTTTAGACTTAATTGAAATGGCTTTGTTACTTTTTTCAATTATTACAGTAATAGGAAAGAAGTAAACATTCTAGAAGTGCAGTTCATTCTTTCTTCCTCTTGCTTTCACCAATAAAGTTTTCAGATGCTTGTACATGCCGATGAACGCCCTGTTTCAGAATTCAGACCACATCCAGTTGCTTTATATTCAGCCCGTGCTATTAAAGAAGTGTATTTTAAATCAGTTGTGTCTTATCAAGGCAATTTATATTGCCCTCCTACAAGGGTAGGAATGATTTACAGTAAGTGTCTTTACCTCATAAAATAGCTAAACGAGTTTTCTGCTCAAGAAGTGCTTAAATCATGCAATTTTCTCCATTTATGAAACAATTTATGTTTTCAGACACACAAGCATAATGGCATCAAAATCTGTTGATTGTGGCATCAGTTTTTACAGGCTCTTTATTTATATGTGTTTGGTTTAATCCTTTTTTATTGTCATTCAAAACTCTTTTTCACATTATAGTCACATTTATTGCAGAGTTTTATCTATATCACAGTTACTGTTAATTACTTGTGAATTGCATGGTTTGCTATGTCTTTTAAGAGTTTCTTTTCTAATGACTGACCTTTCAGGCAGAAACATTAAGTGCAAATTTTACCATATTTTTAACTAGTGTTTGTGACCACAGATTGACTTACTACTTTAAAAAATGAGTGGCTTTGTAATTCTATTCTTCAATGGTGATTAAATTACTGTAGCATTGGGGGTATAAAACAGTAGATGAAATCATCTTGTGTTCTGCAAATATTGATTAAATGCTGTCTCTACCTCAGAATGCAGAGAAGGGTGGAAGAAATAAAGCTGATTTCTTCCTTCATTCTGGAGATAGAAAATGAGAGCAGAAACCTACTAAATGTCTTCCCCAAGGTCATGTGTTAAGGCTATGACAGTACTGGCTCTCATGAGTCCTGCTTATCCAGACCACTCTTTGGTTTTGAATGTTCTGCTCATAATTTGTGACTTTTTGATTTTACCGTGGAAAATCTTGTAACATCATAAAACACATGAAACGTGGTGTGGCTGTAGAAGATTACTTGAGCACAGTGCTATCTAACTTTTCCTACATTTTTCTGTATGGTGATGATGCTCATCATGCCTATGTAGAGGCAGGTAGTAATTTCGAACCAAATGTTTTAAGCAAAACATCTTAATCCACTGTGCATGTTGGACAATGTTTAGAAACTCTAAAGAGCTAAAAAGATTTGTAGTCTTAATGTATTTATACATATGTACTATATATATGTAAGCAGCACCAAAGAATGCATGAGCTCCATTAGCTTAGCTGTAAGGAAAAAGTAAAAATACTCTCTGCAAGGCACCTATATCAAATGACCCTAGGGCTTATAAAATATTACTTGGTAATGTTTATATGCTGTAATCATAATTCAGTCAAGGAGAGTCATAAATTTTGTTGTGGTTTATGGACTATAAGGTACATTTTTCTACCTCTGAATAAGGTCATACTTGTCAGTAGTCTTTCTTGATTTGTAAATGTGTAATAAACATGACTACAACAACTTTCAAACATGACTACAACAACTTTCCATGTTATTTTAGAACTTTTTATACCTTCTTTCGCAGGGGAAAGTTTTATATATTTAGTTAAAATCACCAACATGCTTAAAAACAAATGCAATTTGTATGATTTCAAAATGATTTTCAGATTAGTTGTGTTGGGGTAGTGTTAGTAATTTGTGAATTTTCATACACTTTGGGCATACTCTAAGGCAAGGCGAAAATGGAAAAGATGGCTACTACTAATGCAATGTATGATCCTACATTTTAAGCAAGTGAAATTATGTTTGTACCTTTATATTAACCCAGTAAATATAAGTTTTATACAAGCAGTGAAGAAAGTATGATCAGGAAAGTATGCTACCTAGCAGTCAATAGTACCTTGGAGAGCAATATAAAGAGTAATTAAAAGCACATCTTTGTACTTCTCAGTCCAGCAAAATAAACACTATTCACAGGTTAACAAGCTACCTGTCACTTTAATAAGCGAATTCACTCTAAGGAGTGACTTATAGCCTTACGAAAACAGCTTTATTTACCTTTTGAGATAGAAAGAGGGTGGACTCAGAACATCTTTTGAAAAAAGTGCAAGGGTTTGACAGTTTCAGAACACAGTCTTACAAAACACCTTAGACTAACAGGAAACGTTTTTGGCATCAGTGCTGTAATGCCAGTTTTTGGTCTACACTACAAGTGAAAGAGAGAACTGTTGACACACTCTGTCTAGTAAAAGCAGAGAGGATATTTTTCAGTAGAAGCATTGGCATCTTACCTTGAACATTAATTCAGAATTGGTACATATACACATACCTGAAAGACCATGCTATGCTGTTTGAAGGATATGTGTTGCTTAGATAGTCCTAATCTAGTAAAATATTGTGTCTTTTTTTACAGACTGGGGTTATCAACTTTGGAAATCTATGGAAAAACTTTAAGGATACAGTAGTAAATATAAAAATGTTGCATAGTTGAATAATATGTATTCTAGTGCAGAGATTTAAGTCATCAGTAATTAAAAAAAAATGTGAAGTCTTCTATTGATATGAATTAAATGAAATTTTTTTTATAACCTTTGAAAATGCACATGTGCGAGTTAGGACACAGTAGTTTACAAACATGCTGAATATACAAGTAGAAGCCCTACAAGGTGTGGCTGAGGAACTTGAGGGAGGCTTAGGGGAGACATTGCTCTCTAGAACTATCTGAAAGGAGGTTGTAGCCAAGTGGGAGTTGGCCTCTTCTCTCAGGCAACCAGAGACAGAACAAGGGGACACAGTCTCAAGCCACACTGCGGGGGGTTTAGGCTGGATGTTTGGAAAAAATTCTTCACAGGAAAAGTCATCGGCCATTGGAATGGGCTGCTCAGGGAGGTGGTGGAATCACTGTCCTTGGAAGTCTTTAAAAAAAGACTGAATGTTGTGCTTAGTGCCATGGTTTAGTTGATTAGATGGTGTTGGGTAGTAGATTGGACTTTATGCTCTTAGAGGTCTTTTCCAACCTGATTAATTCTGTGATTCTGTGTATAATGATCTGCTGGCTTTGTAGCTTGCTTCATACAAACCCAACATGCCTGGGAGTTTTGACAAGCAATATTTTGTACCAGTCCCAGATAAAGTAACAAACAAGTGGATTCCAAAAGTCAGAAAAGGATAGGTCATTTCCTGCTATTTCTTCCATTCAAAGGGGAAAAAATTAGGAAGGAAAAAAAAAAATAAAAGGTGGGGTTTGGGGCGGGGTGTATGTGAAAGGCATGTCACTAGGTGCATGTATATGTTATTTGACCAAAGATACACAATGCTACCACAAGGCAGATTATCTCCCTGTCAAACAGTAAAAGTTCATATTTCCAATATGCCTAGTGGTCATTCACACACATCGTGCTACTCTGTCTGCATATGCATCTACTACTGCCAACACAGGTTCTTTAATTGTGTGATGAATGCACAACCAGTGAAATACTTAGGTGTGTATGTTTGTGCATGTGTTCTTGTCCCTTAATTAAATATTTACTCTTTACATATCATGAGAGACAGAAGTTGCATGCCTGGTTGTTTCAGACCTTATCAAATGAAACACGAGGTGCTTGTATTTCAGGCAGAGGCTGGGTAAACCAATCATCATAAAAGGTACCCTAACTTGCTAGTACATCTCCAGAAGGTAAGGATAACATTTATGAAGAGCTCTAGATAATGCTGCACAAACAAGATGGATTGTACTGTGAGTCATCTGTGGCACACAAGGCAGAGGTTTAGGGTAATCACCTTGTTACCAAAAACTGATGTTACAGGAGTACAGCTAGTGGGTCTTATCATTACTTCTGACCTGTAGAATGAGCTCCAACAAATTTATAACAGTGCTGGAGAATTGTAACATCCCTTTTAAGTGATATTCATATATGACATTCTGGCAACTTCTTTGTGGATGTTTTTACATTGCCACTTCTAATAGAGTATGAAATATACTATTGAGAGCAACTTCAGTAAAAGAATATTAAAGGAATTCTATAGGAAGAGATTCAAAGATATTTGTCTTGGAATTTCTGGATGTAAACAACTATTCCTTCTTTCAGTTTTCCCAGCATGTTATGCATAGATATGGGCATTGCTACAGTAGATAGATATGAGCAAGGGGAAGAAGAGTAGAAGGGAGGAGAGAGAGATTGTGTGTGTGTGCTGAAGTATCAATAAATGCAATACATTGAAATCTTGATATTGCCTCATTGCTGTGTTGTCTCTGTAGGTATTTTTGCAGGATGTGAAGTACATTAAGGACTTGCATGCATGAAATTATGATTGGTATTCATATATATTTGACAGATGTGAAATGGTTAAGGTTTGAAAAACATCACAGCTATACTTTTCAAAAAGATCTGATGTTTTGTCAATATTGATTCAGGCTTCTCAGTGTCAGTGAAGTAAAAAATAATAAAGTTCTTTTGCTGCGGGGACATGAAGAAAAGGTGTTTGATTGATTCCTCTATTATCCAATGACTGCTGTTATGGAGCAGGGAATAAAAATGGCAATTATTTTATAGAGGAAAAAAGAAGGAAAAGAGAAACTGTTCTAAGACCTGCAGAGTTGATACATGAGAGCTGAAGTATGCCAGATACAGGAACTGTGATGATAGGTCTCACATCCTTGTTTCTAGAACCACAGATTTCTAGCTGTAATATCTGTATTCATCGATTAAAAGTAATATGGAGTTGTGTTTAGCTATATTGAACATGTAAGTGCATTCAAAACTAGTATACACATTAGGGAATGGTATAGTTATGTACCCATTAGTGTATGAAGTAAATTGGAATAGATAAAAATGCCTGCAGACACTTTACTAATGGTTCCTTTTTGCTTAGATTAAATTTAATCACAATAAAATGTCTTCCAAACACAGTATAAGTTGTTGCTTAATTTTGTAGTTGCAGATAATAGCTGTGCAGACAATGCTGCCTTTCCCCTCTCTCCCCACCTGAACTTTGTTATTTTCACATTCATATTTCAGAGACAGAAAGCACATTAGTGCAAAACATATTTCAATCTAGGAGAAAAAATATGCTCTGAATTTTTTAAACTCTGATATTAATTCTGATAAACATAACTTTCACTGCATCAGATTGCATTTTATTTTGAAGAAAAAAAAAATATGTTTGTGGCTTTAGACAAAGAAAACATGCTAATGCATAGATTTCTAATTTGCATCAACCCCCCTCTTCCAACTGTGAAATGAAAACAATTAAACAATGCAGTATTTTTTTTTTTTTTTAATAAGACAGCCTCCAGATATGCAGGGGGAAATGGAAGTAAGAATTCATTAGATGCTCTTGTTTGCAAAATTATTTTGTCAATTTGTTCTTTTAATTCTACTAAAACATCACCTGCAGCTGCAATTTTACCATGAAGGTTTGTCTATTTTGGCATTCCGTTGATGTAATTAATTTTTTATTTGCTTATATTTGTTTTAGTTGGTCTAATTTTATTTGCACACAAATACAATTTTGAAAACAATTCCTTAATATAGGTTCATTGATTATACAATCTATGTCAATAAAAGAAAAATTGCATAAATTGCTCTTTATTTCTCAAGTGATCTAGCTGAAGGCAATAGCATTGTCAGACATTATACAAGCTGAAAAACAAGTTAGGAAAAAAGCTACCTGTTTGTAGTAATCATTCATTTGACATCTGCTTTCATCAATCATATCTGTATTTGTGTGAAACCAGTTTTAACACTTTTGGGTAGCTCTTTGCTACCAGACATCTACAACATCTGCTGTTCTAATTTTCATTAAACATTTTCCTAGGTAGATAACAATAAGTCTCTCATCTAGTAAAACCTCTCCCTTCTACCATACTAAAAAGCTTCTCTCAACTCTTCAGCCACTTGGTCTTAGAATATCTTTCTGCTTTATTGTCAGGAAATAGTGCTCTTTGCTAGGTTCTCACCAGGATCACAATCCACCCCTCCCTTTGAAATTCATTGCTTCCCATTGCATACTGGTCAAACCACAGATGTGTGGTTTATGTCAATTACATCACAGCTGCTTAATGCTTACATGCTTTCAGACTGGAAGTGCATAGTCAGATGCTATCTCATAGAATCTCTCATGGATGGTACACATAGCACTGCCAAAAGCCAGTTAACATCATAGCACTGTCTGAGCCTTTACCTTAATTGCAGAAATTAAATTCCTCTTTAATGGCAGTTGTCTTTCTTTGTTCTCAGGAAATACTTCCTCGAAGAGGCACAAACTTCTTTTTTTGTGGTTGAATCTTTTGTTGACCTTCTTCAACCTAGGCAGTTACCAAGTCTTAATGATTGGTGATGCTACAGTGGCAGATAGACACTTAATCATATTTTCTGGTGAAACATCTAAATAATATGCTGTACTGTTTAACTGAAATATTGCAACTAGATCAGGAAGACTGAGGAAAAACGTGAAGCACACTTCTTATTTCCAGGATAAGCAAACAAAGGGTTTTCATTTTAGACAGCAAATTATAGCAGCTGGTGTGTGTGCTGCACCTTTTTACTGGGACATGATGAACAATCTAGCACAATAAATAATTTCACAGTATGAACAGTAATCCATTATATTTTACCAAGTTGAATCTGTCATGTCCTTGATCTTCAAAAATGGAAAATAAGAGAGAAGATAGACATCAGCTAGTAATGTAACTGTAGATAATAGTATACAAATAGCTCTACCAAGTATTCTGTCAAGAAAATGCATAGTAAGTGCCATTTTGAGATAGATACATAGTCTAATATCTGATCCCTAGCAGTAAACAGCAAAAAATGCCATGATAAAAGTGAGTCTGTGTAGAAGACAGGACAATTTTTGGAATGGGCATTTTTAAAATAGTCGATTTCCTTATTTTATTACAATGAGAAAAATATTTCATTTTGGTCAGTTATTTCTATTATAATTAGAAGCTCCAAGCCATCTACAATAAAAACTGGAGAAAATTATATTTATTGGAATTCTATATTGCCTAGCAGCTGACCAACTCCCTGTGAAACTTTCCATAAAACTTTCTTTATAGCATGGTAGAAACTTAATTATTTTCAGTCCTTCTTTTGCCAGGATCCTGTAGTGTCTTTAACTATATAGATAATACTTTTTAATATGTCTACTACTAAAAGGCCCTGCACTTTTTCTTCTGTCCTCTTCTGCTGGACCCCAAATTTGAAATGTATAAAACCATATTGTTTTGGTTTTGTTATGTTTTGATTTTGTTATGTTTTGATTTTGTTTTGCTTTTATTTAAGATTGCACTCATTAGAAATATGAGCCACCAGGGTTTGAGGTTTTGTTGGTTTTTCATTTGGTTGGTTGGGGTTTCATTTGTTTATTTTTTGGTTTTTGATTGGTTTGGTTTTGTTTTTATAATACATTTGGGATGGAATATACTACAAAGATGTGAAATATTTTGAAATCCTGTAAGCACTAAGCTTCTAACAAGAAAAAGAGACAAAATCAGGGTTTTTTTCAGAACAGAAAATCACTTTTCATCCTTCCTAACATTAAATGGGTACCTAGTATTGTTATGAAATATAAATGAGTTCTATGTGGTTACCTTAAATTCTTAAGCTAAGAAATTATTTTCATGCTTTGCAAATACTGTACTACAGTATAACAAAATATTCTGATTCAAAAGCAGGGGTTAATCTTGTAGAAGGATTTAAAAACAAACAAACAAGTATAACAAGAGCCCAGAATGATGCACTATGTGATTCGGAATCACTAGTCGCCATGAATATAATTTTCTGATCACAGCTACCAGCATCTATTGGCAAAGAGAGCAAGGACCATGCTTGAAAGCTGTTTTCTATTTGTTTTCTAACACAGGCTAAACCTTTAACTTGTTGGTGAAAATCATATTCAGTGCACTGCTGTTTAAAGAATGTCATGCATCTTCATGAATGTATATGCTTCCTAGATCAAATATTAAACCATTTCACTCTCTTTCACAACCTAAGAATTTCCTGCTCCATGTATCAAGACAGAAAATGTTCTTTGAGGTCTAATCTAATGGGAGGAGATGGAAGGCTCAGTTAAAGAGGACATTATAGCAAAATGGCTGCAGGTTTGATGAAGATCTCAATGCAGCACAGTGGTGTGGTCATTTAAGTCTGAATCACAGTTAAAAGAGACTCTTCCAATACTCACTTTCAGAGTCCGATACTGGATCTATTATATCAATGCACAGACTTCTCTCTTGCCACTAGAACTATAGTAAGTGTTATTTGTTTCTGTTCAATTGCGTACTAGATGAGGGATGATGGAAAAAGCAATCTACTTGACAGAGAGTAATTGAGGATTTCAAACAAGAAGCCATCAACTTTATTAGAAGACATGGGAAAGAAGCATGTCCTGATATTACAGGTCAGACCAGCAAAAATACACAGACTTCAGTGACCCTTGAAAATGCAGAGCAACCACAGGATGAAGAATATGAACCACATCAAGAAAAAGATTAACTTTTGGTGATTTGTGATTGAGATTATCATTGTCTCCCTACCTAATTTTAGGCACTTCTTTTAAACAAAAGTTGTAACTAGGCAAAAAGTTTATTTTGATATGGGAAACCAGTAGGCTATATTTTATCTTTGTCTTTTCAGTAAGAAAATTTTCAATAGTATGTTGAAATAAGATGCCATGACAGATGATCTTCAATAAAAATAGAAACTTCTGCATTGAGGGAGAAAACTAGTAGTAATTATACTGAACAAAACTCTGATCAGAAAAGGTAATTATTTAATACATTTATAATTCATTTTAATAGAAAATATTAGTTTGCAAACTCAAGAAATAGTTATTTCTTTCCTCTGGTGTAAGGTGATAAGTATCATAATCTATGCACTGTTACTTTACTAATTTCATACTAAAGTTTGAAGTTCAGCAAAACTATTCAAAGAGAGAAAATTTAACATTTACATAGGATTTGATGCAAAACAACAAAAGTAGCAATCTTTGATCTTTTTTTACAGAAGCTGTCTACTGCATACTACTGAATAAAAATAAAGAGGCATAATATTAAGAAAAAAAAAAGCATGCAATTAGCAGGAAACATGGTTTCATGAGATTGGTATATTTGTCTCTTATGAGTTATGCCTCTTTTCCTCAGCTGATGTTATGGCCTCATATCTATAGCAGTATATGTCATTGCAATTACATTATTTTTCCACTTATAACTTCCTAAACACAGTCATTACAGATAGTAAATAAGTGTTTCATATGTTCCAGAAAGGTATTTTCTTTACAACGTATGATTTTATTGCCATCTTTGTGCCAGGTCAGTGGTAACATGTTTCCCAACACTGCAAGTCATTAGTCAGTGTGAAAGGTTATAATTTAATAAAAAAATAAATTACAAAGTCTTATCATTCTTTTATTGTTTGCTTATAGAGCCCTTTATGAAGTTTAATTATTGTGTGTTAAGAAAAAAACTTGGGAAAATTCTGGTTTAATGTCTATGGCACTACATGCATCATCTTTTCAAATTTCTAAGTGCAACCATGCTCATGGTCTTGTGATTGTCCTTTTCTGTGTGAAAGTTTCTGAAAAAGAAAAATGTCTGTGGTTGTGAAAAAATGTGGGGCCATTGTGGGACCTGATATTTTGATATTTCTGTAGGTTGCCTTGTGAAGCAGATGGAACAGGTCCGGTCAATTAATGGAGTCAATGAGACATCTGCAGTGCGTAAGGGACGCTTATGTCATTAGAGAAGCAGAGGGTCATCAAACTGATTGAATACCACATTGACACCAGCAGATAGCAGTAAGAAGTGCTGAGAGATGCAGCAATGAATGACACAAACATTCATTTCAAGAGCATAGCTGTAGGTCACACAAGAAAATAAAGGTGAGAAATTTGCATAGATTTGTCGACAACTAAAGCTATGCTAAGCTATTAGCTAAAGAACAAGGAAACTCAGCTTTAAGCAACACATTACTTGTCAATTTTTTCCCCCTTTAGTTTCAAGTTAATTAATAACCACTGGGATGAACCTGACCTTTGTAAGTAGAGGTAGACATAGTGGATATTTTTCATTATTTTTGTGCATTAAATGACAGATACAAATCATCCATAATCATTGGTGAAGCCCCAGATGTCCTTAAGCTTAGCCTTGGATTAAGCAATATTCCACCTTGCTCAATGTCAGCTGGAATAGATTCAGGTAAGACTCATTGACATTAATCAAGCTCTCTTCGGACTAACATATTCAGAGTGTTGTACTGCTTGTGCTTTTCTCAAGTGCATCATTGTTACCAATTTTGCTGTCCCAAGAAACTGAAGGTCCTAAAACTTATGCAAGGACAGTGCAATGATCAACAGAGCTTTTCCTGAGCTTGAAGTTTTCATCATATCCATTTGAAGGTGATTCACATGCCATCTGCCTGGCCCTGAAAGGGCAGCAGCTGATATCACCAAGTACTGCTGCCAGCTCCCCTGTGCCAAAAGGGAGGAAACTGCTTCCAAAGAGCCTCTGTCATGTGAACACTGCTTGTGACAGAGCCAGCAGTCTGCAGATAACTGAGTAGGATCTTGGAAGTAGTACTGCAGTGTAACTCCTCCATCCTGATTTGAACAACCTGTGGTGAGACAACTATTATTTAAAGATAATCTGGATCTTTAGTGACTACTGCACTTTACTGGGTACTTGTACCATCAGCACCAAAGATCTGCCCAGGTGTTCCTGTGCCTATTTTCTTACCAAGGTTACAGAAGACTGTGAGTCAGTGAATGACTCTGATAGAGCCTTTTCATGCTCACACCAAGTCAGCACATGGTCCATTCTCCCACCAGAATAAATCTCAGGCTTTACAATAAAAAGAGATACAGACAGAAGCTAAACAAAACAATTAGGTATAATGTCTCATACGCACAGTCTACCTCTTATCATGAGTATAGCTTACTTAGTAAAGGAGACTTCTGCCCTTTACTTAAGTCCCCACAGTGGATATGATTTTTGTTTCTTGGGTTTTGCTTTAAAAAAGCCCAAACAAACCCAAACTCTTGAATTGGCATTTAACATGAATTGGTACCTTAACAGTTATGATGCATAATCATACCTTCCAGTTGTGAAAGTGAAAAGTCTGGGAAGTTATAAGTGATGCATCATAGGCAGAATAGTTTCCCCTTCCCTGGTTTTCTTTTGTAGTTATAGAAACAGATGGATACTCCAAAGAGAATATAAAATTATGTTCCTATGATAGTGTTCTGCATGATGTATCTTCTGGGACCCTAGGTATGTTGTTTACATAGGCTGGTTTCTTCAAGGTATATCCTTTTACCTCCTGACTGTCCACATACAAAACATGGGAGGTGTCGCTGCCTATGTCAAGGGGTTGGAACTTGATGATCTTTGAGGTCTCTTTCAACCTAAACCATTCTGTGATTCTATGATTAATTGCAGGTGTGTTGGGGAAGGTACACCAGACAATAAAGCTTGAGTGCCTATATATATGGGTTGTCAAAATGTATAGCTTGTCATCACCCTGTGAGGTTGAAGTGGACTAGGATGAGGGCTATGTGAATGAAAGACACTGGTTTCTCTACTTCATTTCTTCCCTTTCTAAAACCATGACAGAATATTTTGGAAATATGGGGGAAGAAAAGTAAAATGCTTGGTATCAATATTGAATGATTTCTTTATCTTGTCAAAATTATAATGCAAGAATGAAAAAAAAATAAGAAATGATCCTTTTCATCTTCAATGGCATTTTCCTTTTTTACTGTCAGTATTTCTTATACTTCAAATGTCAGTTCATTTTTCATATTTTTTTCATATTTCAATGTGAAAGATCAAAGCCCTTTATTATGATGTTTTCATCCTTCAGTGAAATTAGTCAGTGAATTTGATGAAAATCTGGAATTTGCTTAGCCAATCTGAATATACTCTAATGGTGAGGAAAGAAACAGATCACAGAATACTAAGAGTTGGAAGGGATCTCTGGAGATCTAGTCCAACATTCTGCTGAAGCAAATTAGACTAGATCAGGTTGCACAGGAACACATCAAGGCTGGTTATGAAAGTCTCCAGAGACTTCACAGCATCTCTGGACAGGCTGTTTTAATGCACCACCACCCTTAAAGAAATGTAAAGAAGTTTTTTCGTTAAATTCAAATAACACTTTCTGTGTTCTACCCTTTGCCTCTTGTCCTATCACCAGACACTACTGAAAAGAGCCCAGCATGCATTGATAAGATCCCCTCTCAGTGTTCTCTTTTCCAGCCTAAAAAGACCCCCAGGTCTCTCAGCCTCTCCTCATAAGAGAAAAGCTGCAGCACCCTAATAATCTTTGTGGCCCTTCGCTGAACTCTCTCCAGTAGTTCCTTGTGCCTCTTGAACTGGGGGGGCTGGAGATGGACACAGTACTCCAGAAGTGGCCCCATAAGTGCAAAGTACAGGGAGAGAAGAATGTCCCTTGGCCTGCTGGCCACACTCTTCTTAACACATCCCAGAATACCCTTCACATTCTTGCTCACAAGGAGACATTGCTTGGCACTTAGTGAACCTTTGGTCCACCAGCACTCTTCCATCCTTCTTCACAGAACTGACTTCCGGCAGGGCAACTCCTAGCTTGTACAGGTGCATGGGGTTATTCTTCCCCAGGTGCAGTGCCCTACACTTGCTCTTACTGAACTTCATGAACCTCTCCACTGCCTTTCCAGGACTTGCTAAATGGCACCACAGCCTTCTGCTGTGTCAGCCACTTCTCTCAATTTTACAATCATCAACAAACTTGATGAGAGTA
The DNA here is from genome assembly GCA_013396835.1 of Psilopogon haemacephalus. Classification (NCBI taxonomy): domain Eukaryota; kingdom Metazoa; phylum Chordata; class Aves; order Piciformes; family Megalaimidae; genus Psilopogon; species Psilopogon haemacephalus. The sequence continues at coordinate 19,619 of VWZI01022738.1, forward strand.
AGCTCTGCCCTTTCATCCAGGTAGTTGATGAATATGTTGAACAAGATTGAATGCAGTATGGACCCCTGTACAATATCACTTGCTACAGGCCACCAAGTACACCTTGCTCCATCGGTCACAACCTTCTGTGCTCTGTCACTCAGGCATTTCTCAACCTACCTCGTTGCCCACTCATCTAACCCACACTTCCTAACCTTACCTATGAGGATGTTATGGAAGACACTGCCAAAAGCCTTGATAAGGTAGACAAAATCCACTACTCTCCCCTCATCTACCCAACTGATGCCATCACAAAAGGCTATCAGATTGGTCTAGTATGATTTCCCCTTTGTGAATCCATGTGGACTATTCCTCATATCTTCTTTTCCTCCACATGCTTAGAGATGACCTTCAGAATGAGCTGTACCATCACCTTTCCAGGTGAGACTGACTGGTGTGTATTTTCCTAGGTTCCTCTTCCTGCTTTTTTGAAGATTTGAGTGACATTATCTTTCCTCCAATTTTCAGACATCTCTCCTATTCTGACCTAATATCCTGCACTCTACATGAAATGGGGCTATTTTCCCCACCCTATGTGGATGCAATTCTTTTCTTTAAAGAAGGACTTGAGATTAGACTTTAAGACATTTTTCTTATGACTCTTATCTGGTTTATTACCTTTTTTTTTTTCTTTTTTTTTTTTCTTTTAATTTGGACATGATTTGTGAATAAACTGCCTGAAAACAAACAAACAAGCAAGAAAAGAGTAGAAAGAAGATAGGATTAGATGATGCTATTAAAATTCATGTGGGAAAAGCTTCTAAGGTAGTTCTACTTGGATTGCAGTGTGGCTTTCAGATAAAAGATGCTGATGTTTGCCTGTCTCAGAGCCCAGGATTGTTGTTGGATCTATTTGGAAAAATTAGCATTACCCTCCACTTTTCAATGCTTCAATAAGGACTTGCTCTGACACATCTCAGGGACCTGAACCAATCAAGTAGTATAATTGATTTAAAGCAACATATACAGCAGATTTGAAATTGCCAGTGATAAATGCGCTGACTGCAAGATGATGTGAGGATTAAGAAATCCTGGGTAATATCTTATGAAATCAGAGATTTATACCTTTGCTGTATCTCTGATATAATATAAATGTTAGCAAAGATGGTCTCAGGATTAATGCATTCTGTATAGCATCTGACATAGTCAGAGATGCAAGTCTTCACAATAGTTCTAACTGTAACTCACAAAAGTTGAGCTATGTATTGAAGGTGCCATTCTCACCAAGAATAGTGCCCCCATCTTGGGTGAAGGAAAAGGAGCACAGCCCATTGATTGTCCTCATCTCTGTTTTCTTCACAGGTCTCAGCTGCAGCTGTTGGTGGTGCTTGTGTTGGCCCATGCTGCACTTGCTATCACCAACCAGCGCCAGTGGCACAAGTTCTCCTTGATGCCAGAGGCAGCACATCTCGAGAGGTCACTCTCATGGGTTTTATACCCCATCCGAGGTTGTCCCTGCCTTCTAAGTGACCTTTGGGATGATATAGGAGGAACACTGAGTAGCATAGTCATGTATGTTTAGCATATGCTTGATTTTCCTCCTTAGTATATTGAGGCCTTTCAATGTTATTACTAAAATTACAGTTAATTAGGCAAAGGTCTTCATTGAGGCACCCTGGCCATGAAAAGCTTCTTTGAAGTTGGCTGTTTGTGTTATTCTAGCCCTATTTAATCAGGTTTAGTAAGGGCAGGTCCATCTTACCTTCATAAGACTCCCTCCTTCAGTTCTTTGTCAGGTCATGTTAGTGGATCTTCATTTAACACAAACACCTGCTAATTGTAAATGACATTGGTCTTGAAGTTTGATGGTAAATCAACTTGCCTTCCTTTCCCATGGCAAGTTAGGCTATTCATGACATTGAGTACAAATGTGTATCTAAACATTGCTCCCAGACTACTGATCAGACAGAGGAAAAGAATGTCCCTGTAATTGACCATGTGGCCATAGCAGATCTATGCAGGTGATTCTCCTTGAAGCCCATGTCTTTTCTTCTTAGCTTACTTTCTCCAGAAACACGTCTGTGATATACATGCACACTCACTGTCTTCTGGGATGGAAACTGTCTGCTTTTATCCTTCTTTAGTTGACTTAAAAGTCAAGAGAATTTGTTCATCTACACAATGTAACCACATGTATTTTCCTGATTCTAACCCTTAGCTTACTTTTCAGAGAAGAGAACTATGTTGCACACACTTTTTCTCTCAGATATAAAGGAGCTTCAGTTATCATCAAGATGCTTTATCCTATATCTACAACAAATTAAAGTATCAGAGAAAAGTCAAGCAGATACCTTCCCAGTCCCTGAGAATCACTATGCAACACAAGGATGTCTTTTCTGATATCGTTCTATGGCATGCATAATACCTATTTATCTTTGGAAGGCATAGTTAATATACTTAATATTAATTTTTATAATCTTCATTAAATTAAGAAGAGTTTATGTATTTCTGACAAATCATTTTAAAATCTACAAATTTCCTTTATTTTTAACTATAAATACATAATATGTATGCATCATCTCCAATGAATTTGTATAGATACGTAATTATGGTTTTTCGGGTCTATACAGGAAAGAAGTTGTATTGTGATGTTACTTATCTCTGTAAAAAATGGTGTGAGATGTTTCATCTGCTTCATATTTACTCTCTAGGTAATAGCTCTGGCACTAATTGAGGAAGCAGACAACTTCATAAGCCTGTATAGAATCACAGAATCATAGAATTTTCAGGGCTGGAAGGGGCCTCAAAGATCATCTAGTTCCAATTCCCCTGCCCTGGGTAGGGACACTTTCCACTAGATGAGGTTGCCAAGAACCACATCCTGCCTGGCCTTAAAAACTTCAAGGGATGAGGCTTCCACTACCTCTTTGGAAAACCTGTTCCAGTGTCTCACCACCCTTATGATGAAGAACTTCTTCCTAATGTCTAATCTAAATCTACTCTCCTCCATCTTGGATCCATTCCCCCTAGTAATATTACTACCCAAAGTCCTAAAAAGTTCCTCACCAGCTTTCTTTTAGGCCCTCTTCAGATATTGGAAGGCCACAATAAGGTCTCCCTGGAGCATTCTCCTCTCCAGACTGAACAACCCCAACTCTCTGTTGTAGTCAGGGTCTGGCGTTCTGAAAATATCGCATTGTATAGAAAGATAGGAGTCCCTCCCTATAGCCAATAGCCTTGAGTTAGAATGTAGGCAGACGGAAGTGATGTTTTGTAGACTATAAAAAGCATTGCCATGTTGCAATAAATGCCATTCGTTATCCATCACATTGATGTCTGTAATTTATGGTCCAAACAGCCTGGGTCTGGCTGTCATGTTGCCCTTGAACCAGGTCATCACACCGAGTAAGGCAACAACTCTCTCAGCTTGTCTTCCTGGGAGAGGTGTTCAAGCCCTCTGATCATACTCGTGGGCCTTCTCTGGACACGTTCCATCATGTCCATATCTTTCTTGTAGCAAGGGTTCCAGAACTGGACACAGTACTCCAGGTGCGGTCCCACAGGAACAGTGTAGAGGGGGAGGATCACTTCTCTCAACCTGGTAGCCACACTTCTCTTGATGGATCCCAGGATATGATTTGCTTTCTGGGCTGCAAGTGTAAACTGGCTGCTCATATTACTTCAGGGGTGTTCTCAAGCCAGTCGCTGCCTAGCCTACACCAGTGCCTGGGTTGCTCCAGTGCAGGACCCTGCACTTGTTGAATCTTATGAGGTTGGCATGGGCCCACCTCTCCAGCCTGTCAGGGTCCCTTTGGATGCCATCCCTCTTGTCTTTCATAAGAATTAACAAATTATTATTTGAAAACAAAGCATTACAGATATTTTTGAGGTCAATCACCTTTTCCATAAAATTACTTATAAAACAAACCAAAAGAAAGTAACCAGAAATTCATAATGTTATCTATTGCCATTGTTTGATATTTCATCTGTGGCTGATTTGCCTCCTATCTGGGTGCTAACAACAATCTAAGTAAAATGAAAATAACTTTTCAGTCTGCTCTTTAAAGAATGAAGGATGAAATTATTTTAGTAGTCTGTTCCTGTAGTTCTTAAGTGATAGTTCTTCATTGCATTTGTTAATAATGCAGCTCATGCAGTCTCTGATTTAAAAGTAGCAATGCACTTTTTTTAGCCTTGTTTGAAATATATTGGCTTTTTTTTCAGATTTGATTTTTTTGTTTGTGGTGGTGTTTGTTGGGTGTTTTGTTTTTGTTTTTTTTGTTTTTTTTTTTTTTTGTCTTATTCCAAAGTAGCAGCAAGGCAGTTCAGAAAGAAAAAAAAAAAGAAAAAAGAAAAAGAAAAAAAAGGAAGAAAAGGAAAAAATAATCTCTAGTTTTATGTTTAGATGTATAAACCATCAGAAATTATCTAAAAGGTTAGCTTGTGTTAAGGACTTCTAATTGTAGAAACCATTGACTAAATAATGCAGGGTTTGGTCAGAAATTTATTTAAAAGCTCTATAAATATCAACCAGTTCATTTTAGAATGAGGCTTTGTGTTGAACTTTAGGTTTGTTAATTATTTTGTGAAATCTATATGAAAGGAATTGTCAAGGCTTAGAGCTAGGCTGGATTATAAGCAAATGGCACATGGTATTAATCCCTCTTCCTTACCCAAAGGGAAGAGAAATAAGGGAGAGAGACTTACAGATTTGAAAAGGAACCTAAAGCAGCTTTAATGAAATAATAACAGTAAATTGAATATTTGTCATTTAGTCACTGAAAATACTTTGCCATCTGATCTTTTGAGTGTTACAGTCAGCATTAAAAAAGAAAAACAAAAAAAAAACAAAACCAGAAAATACAGAGAGGTAAAGAGGAAAAGCTCTCCCTTTTGGTGGAAACTGAAACAAGTGACATTAGCAGCTGAGTCCAGCTCTACCAGCATGCCAGGTGTGGTGAGGTGGCATCCTCACAGCTGGTGCATGTCAATATAGGGCAGTACCAGGAGGAGGTCTCTGGCCACGTATGTCCATGCAGATAGAAACACGTTATTGCTTATTTTCAGTTATCAATCCTTTTCAGCAAAACTCATGAGCCCTGGAGCACACTACCATGAACAGAGAATGGCTCTGTGGAGGTCAGCTGCTTGTAAGAGACCAGGAACAGTGTTTCGCTTCAAGTGTTTTGCTACAGCATGGACACCTTTCTTTCTAGATGATTTTTAAAGCTGTTCCACTTAGAATAGCTAGGTAAGGACCAAAGAATGCTCAGTTTTTCAGGGATTCCTCTGAGCAACAGAAGACTGGAATACAAGTCTTTGATGACAGTAAATATAATCAAATAACTTTAAGATAAGAAAATGTAAGAGATCTGTCTCAGAAGAACTATAGGCTGGGAAATTTCTTTCCCACAGTTTTGGAACTGTCCATCTTTCTTACCAATCCTGATTTTTCAAAAGCTAAAGAGTATGAATATAATTTCCAGCTCAGCTGTACTTAAGATCTCCAAGCTAGGTTTTTTGCTGAAATGCTGCAATGCCCCATATACTGTCATTTAGATATATACTGGAATTGGTTTCTTGGTATGTTTATAAACAGATAAAAATTTCTTTATCTTCACCTTAGAAATAAAATTACTAAGATTTATGCAGAAAGATAATAAAACATAACAAAGGACCTGAAGCTGTCTGAAAGGTAATATAAACTCCACTTAGCCTTCAATAAAAACAAAATAGCATACCATAACCATTTACTGCATGTACTTTAACACAATTAGCAGTCTGAATGCTCTGAAGAGCTTCTAAAATGTGTTAACATGGAGGCCGAATGTAATTTTACAGAGAAACAGTAATCTTTTCAATATTTTTGGTGCCACTACAGAGATTTAATGTTACTTTTATGTGCATTTATAAAAGTATCATTTCAGTTATTCATAAGAGCCAAAATTTTACAACTAAATGTGATGTCTTATTTAAGTTTTAAGTTACATATGTTGAACAAAATATAGCTGCCTTTTAGCTTATGTATTTATTTAATATGCATAAATATTGTTGTCCAATTAAAATGTGGTTGTGGAGGACAAAATTTGCACTATGTAAAAATCAGTTAATGGTGAACAATAAAGCAGAATGTATTCAGATCTTAACAACTTACGATCTAGATGTTTTTAATATCTTTTTAGCAGAAAATACTAAATGGTTCAGCTTTATAACACCGGAATGGGTTAGAAAGCCAAAAGGGATTAATACCAACTTTCTGAGATTGGATCACAAACCCTTTGTCCAAATACATATGAGTAATATGAGATAAAAATCCAAATATAAATCTACAGTGACAAGGATGGCAAACAGAAGCTAAATCCCTTCTTACATCTTGCCTTACTCTGTAGCTCAACCTTAGTTGATGGATAACCCTAAATTATTTTTAGAAAGCAAGTAAAGATCCATTTATAAAAATAGTCAATTTTTGAAAGGGAAAAAAAACGGTCCTAAGCATCTCTAGTAACATCAGAAGTAACATCATTTATGTTGCTGCTCATTTCAAGGGAGAAAGTTAGCTTATTCTGTTGAAAGACAGAAAATTTTACTGAGACAAATGTGGATGTATAAAATGTGATGGACTAATTGCAGCAGATATTTATGTGCTTACATTTGGCTAAATGCTTTGCTTGAGACAATAGATACAGTCCTGATGACTTCAATATAATTGTTAATGCTTTAGCCTTGGACTTGAGTACTTACACCTTCAGGAACAGGAAATATCTTAAAACAGATAATAAGGTCAAGAGTAGGTGAAGGAGGATGCTTGCATTCTTTTCCAAGTTAGTTCCATCAATGGAGTTCATCTAGGGGGTGAAAGCTTTTTTTACATTTACGAAGGCAAAGATTGTAGTAGTCAGCATATGTTGGCTTAAAATTAGTTATCAACCGCTCTCCTACAGAGTATCTATATAGTAAAATCACGTATAACAAAATTAAGAGCTGATAAAAGCTCTTTTGGTTTCTTTATCATTTTGACATTTTGGAATTTCATTTGAAAGAAGTATTATTCCAATAAAAATGAACATAACTATATAAAGATGCAGTCTGTTTGTTTGATTTTTTTTTTTTTAATATTCATTGATTTTTCTGAATTAGGTAGTACTGCAGCCACTTTTGTTCTGTAAGAATTAGATCTGTGGTGGCCAAAACTCAGATGCTGTGCCAGCCTGGGAGGAGGAGGCAGAGGAGAAGAGGAGAAGTTCTTTCTGCATGAGGTTGGGAGTTACAGAAAAGTCCTGGGGAGTTAGAGAAATTCTGTATAGTGAGTGAGACTGGCAGAAGATGATTTTATGGGGCACTTTCAAATCAGTGAGTAGTAACAAAACTTGACCTCTTTCTCTTCCCTCTCCTTCCCCAAAGCCCCAGGAGATGAACAACCTTCCTTTTCTGAACTAAGTCAGTTTAACTACTTCATAAGGGATTAAGTAGACATCCCTATTACCCCCGCTCACATATTCCTTGTTAATCCTATATTAGCCTTATTTCTGTCCACTGGGAAAGGACAATGAGGAGTAGGCCAGACTCTGGTTCTTAAACTGCAGAAAGAGGACTTGGGCAGAGAAAGAAAACTTTTGCTGCAGGGAGGGAGTAGCTGCTAAAGAGAGACAGCAGCAGCCTGTCTCAGGAACGGAAGATTGTGTAGGAAAGCAGTAGGAGTGGTATCGATCTATCTCCACCTCCTCAAGCATAGATAAAAGGTTTTCTCTCTTGTACTTTGACCAGACTGTCAAATACCTGTTCTCAGCAATGATGAAAAACTAAGGAGCATAAGTCCTACTTCTGTTGTTCCTCTGGTGAAAATGAAGTAGTGCTGTTTTTTAAAATGTGTCTAGGATTCTGCACTTGAAAACATTGATTTCTTTTCTTATATAGCATTTATATTATATGAAATGCTAAAACCCAAAAGAATATCACATCTACAAGAGGGAAAAAATATTATTGTATTATATTTGTAAATTCTTTTCACATACCCTAGTAGATTTAATCTAGTAGGCTGTGGATGTAGTCTAGCTGGACTTCAGCAAAGCCTTTGACACCATCTGCCACAACAAGCTTCTGGCAAAGCTGGCAGCTCATGGCTTGGACACATTCACTCTGAAATGGGTCAAGAACTGGCTGGAGGGCCAGGCCCAGAGAGTGGTGGTGAATGGTGCCACATCCAGTTGGTGACCAGTTACTAGTAGTGTGTCCCAGGGATCAGTGCTGGGCCCCATCCTGTTCAATATTTTTACTGATGACCTGGACGAGGGGATTGCGTAAGTTTGCAGATGACACCAAGTTAGAAGCAGATGTTGATTTGTTGGAGGGTAGGAGGCCCTGCAGACAGTCCTTATCAGGCCAGATGGGCAGGCAGAGGCCAATAGGATGAGATTTAACAAGGCTAAGTGTAGGGTTCTACACTTTGGCCACAACAACCCCAGGCAGTGCTATATGCTAGAGACAGAGTGGCTGGAGAGCAGACAGGCAGAGAGGGACCTGGGGGTGCTGGTAGATAGCAGTGTGCCTAGGTGGCCAGGAGAGCCAACAGTAACCTGGGCTGTATCAGGAATAGTGTGGGCAGCAAGACAAGTGAGGTTATTCTTCCCCTGTACTCGGCACTAGTCTAGCCACATCTTGAGTACCGTGTCCACTTCTGGACACTTCTGTGTCCACTTCTGCCCCTCAATTCAAGAGAGATGTTGAGGTACTAGAACATGCTCAGAGAAGGGCGATGAAGCTGGTGAGGGGCCTGGAGCACAACCCCTATGAAGAGAGGCTGAGGGAGCTGGGGTGGTTTAGCCTGGAGAGGACCAGGCTAAGGGGTGACCTCATTGCTGTCTACAACTACCTAAAGGGAGGTTGTAGCCAGTGTGGGTTGGTTTCTTCTCCCAGGCAACCAGCAACAGAATGAGGAGACACAGTCTCAAGTTGTGCCAGGGGAGGTACAGACTGGATATTAGGAAGAAGTTCTTCACAGAGAAAATGATTTGCCATTGGAATGGGCTGCCCAGGGAGGTGGTAGAGTCATCATCTCTGGAGGTGTTCAAGAGAAGACTGGATGGAGCACTTAGTGCCATTGGATAGGGCTGGGTGATAGGTTGGACTGGATGATCTTGGAGGTCTCTTCCAACCTGGCTTATTCTATTCTATTCTATTCTATTCTATTCTATTCTATTCTATTCTATTCTATTCTATTCTATTCTATTCTATTCTATTCTATTCT
>VWZI01022738.1:28872-104513 GCA_013396835.1 Psilopogon haemacephalus
CTATTCTATTCTATTCTATTCTATTCTATTCTATTCTATTCTATTCTATTCTATTCTATTCTATTCTATTCTATTCTATTCTATTCTATTCTATTTCATAAGGAAAAGTAACAGTTTTTAACACTTCACAGAATGGAAAAATTATAATAGAATGTATGATGATTTGCCTAAGGCCACAAAAATGTCTCTGTCAAATATAAGATCAGCAGTGGATAGTCTTGAAAATATTAATGAAAGCAAAGTGTTCAACAGTTGAGAATGTTGGTGGTGTAAATGTATGCAGATATTTGGAAACATTGACTAGTGAAAAAAAAAGCTCTTCCCAACACAATCATAAATTATTGTCACAATTAGAGGCTATTACTGTAAAGCAACAATGCACCCATGGTTTTTGAACAATCTCAAAAAAGAGTATTTCAGTTTCCATATATTAGTAAAACTGGACCAAAAACAGATGTCTATCACAAACTATTCCAGGTTAATTAGAGAGATACAGCACATAAGCAATACAAATTTACAGACAAATTTGGTTAAATTTTTAGAACTTATCACCATGGGTAATAATGACTTTTCCACTACACAGCAGCTACTTGTATAAATAGTATGGTTTAGTAATAAATCGCGTACTTAAAAGAGCTTGATTTTCTGCAGTCTGTCAGGTAATATATCAAGTTCAGACACAACAATAAAACTGACTAGTACCCAAGGAAAAAACTGAAACAGCTTGATTTCAGCTTTGCCAGTGGCTCATAAATAACAATACAGCCGCAGATCTGCCAGCAGTAAAATGACTGTACTATCTTTTGAACAGCCTTTATATCAACAAATCAATTACTAATTTGCATTTTCCTGACTTCATAATTTTAGAACCTATGGAGGTAAAAACAAATTAAAATATTTTTATGCAAGTGAAACATTTGTACTTCTGCCACATATATTGCGATATTCCAAATATCTTTAAAATGTTACTATTAAACCAATGTGTGGGCATTCTTTTAATGGGAAGGTATTTGCTGCAGTTTTGTGACAGAGTACATGCCGAATTTTTCCTGATGATCTCTGTCAGTAAAGGTAGTTATCAAGCCCTGAGTGTGATGCCCTCCCTCTCTGAGGTTCTCACCCAGCACAATTTCCTTTTAACTTAACATAGTAGGCAGGACACCACCTTTAAGAGGGAAAACTAATTTTAAAAGAAAAATAAAAGAAAAAAAAAAAAAGGCAACAGAAACAGCAAAGTGGTACCATATCATTATTATTTCTTGCACAGCACTGTCTCTTGAGGAACTCTGAAAGAAATCTTCATTAATTGAACAGAGAGGAGTAATTAATATTAACAAATTTGGAGTAATAGTAGACAAATTCTCTCCTCTAGATACTCCAAGGTAGAGTCAAAGTATGAATTAAAGACAAAAGGGTCTCTACAGGCAGTACTTCAGGCATTGCTTTGTACAGTGAGAAATAAAATCAGGCCTGTGTCAAGGTTAGACCATGTGAAAAAGAGTTTTTAATAAAACTGAGCCCTGAGTAGGCAAGGCCACTAAATATCTATCAGTAAATATCTATCAAAAGTTCTTTCCACTGTCATATTTTGCTTCAACTCATGGTTCATCAATTCAATGCACACACTTTGCAAGGGAAATAAGAAGAAATACTGCTCCTGGGAAACTTAAAGTTACATAAAGCTTGAGAGCTACACTAGTTTTAGCACTGACATGGCATATATTTGAAGACCTAATTCTTGCAGACAAGTAGAACCATAACTAGGTTTTTCAAACTTTTTTTGTGTGTAATAAATAATTAGAATAATGAAAAATAAGCTTTTCTTGCAAAAATATCAAGAAGAAATTTTAGTATTGGAGAATGAAGAAAAAAGAACAAGGAAAAAAAGACGTTAAATCGGGAAGTGGAAGTTATTAGTGAATAAGCAAGGGGTCACTTGAATACACAAAGCATTTAATCATGCAATTAGTGTTTGAAAACTAAGGCAAATAGGAAAATCAGTGCCAAGATTGACAAAAACATTGATGAGAGTGGTGGCAAAACACAGCGGAAAGCAGCTATGATAAGTGGCAAGATAATGATTTCCATTTCTTAATAAACAGTAATTCCTCCCATTGTCTTAATCTCATTTCTTATAAAGTACAGAATAGGTGTAACTCTCATTCTTACAATAAAAACAAAGTTTGCCTCTCAAGGTGAGCAAATACATGAGGCAAATGTGATTCAATACAAAATCTGGCAATCATATGCCACTTCTTGTTCTGTCAAAAGGCTAATTTGTACTTGACTTGTACTCACCAGTCTGGTCAAATGGACCTATTGGGAGACATTGATTTTGTGGTTATTGAAGGGTGTATACTCATGTATAATCACAATTATTATGATTGTTATTGTAATAACTCTTAATTATCTGTGTAAGAAGCCAGTAGAAGGTAAAATTCTGATTACTTTTATATGTAAGCGCAGCACTTGGGGGATGCAACCAGGAGTTTCTATGGCTGTTCTTGTCAAAAACAGTAGTGTGACAAAGCCTGTGTTTAAAGGCCTAGTGACTGGTCTTGGATTAAGTGGGAGACTTGACTCCAGGCTTGTAAAGGGAGGTTAGATGCAGAATAGAAGTCACCTCTTAAGAACCTCTCATAAGAAGAACAACACTGGACCTCCTCACAGTTTTGTAGAGGAATCATCATCTGACAGGCAAAGACAGCTTGCTTAATTTGGCTTTTACAAAACTGTTATCTCCTAAATAGATACTGCTTGATAAATTACATCCTTGAACTTTCCATGGCAAAGCATTCTCCTTTGTCATAAGAATATTAAAGGCAAACCAAATTCTAGATTTGGTACAGGGCAATGTATAAGTGGCTATTTATGATGGATCTTATTGAAGTATTTCATGTGTACTGCCAAAGCTATTTCTCTTACTTCACTGCTTGTATAGGTTTAGAGTGGCATGAGCAGTGGTATATGTATGTGTATGTTTATTTATAGGTTTATTTAGAGGCTAATGTGTAAATAACAGACCTTTATAAATATTATAAATATTTCAAATCTAACATTGAATTTATTAGATTGCATTTTTTACAGTTTTATTCTGTGACTGTTGTCATTACTACATGACTTCCCTGGCTAAGCAGATTTTTATGAAAATATTCGATATTTTTCAGTTCTATTCACACACTCTGAGTTGAATTGGATCCAGGAGCACTGTATCACTAATCTGTTTTCAGGATCCTTAAGTTGTGGCTGCTTTCTGAAGGAAAAGAAGAAAATCCTCTCAAACGGGAGGTTTTTTTTTTAATCTCTCAAGAACAATCATTATGCTTCTATTGTTAGCATCTTTGACTAGTATATTTCTGTCTTCTGAGATTTATTTTATGTTTTGGGATGTATCAGCTTTTGCACTGGTTTGGGTTAGTGTAGGGTTGTGATATTGCAGGGCAGAGGGGAAAATTAAGATGTCCATACAATCTGATTGCTAAACTCAGTTGCTTAAAATGCAGTGTTTCCCCACTGAAACATCAGTAATTTTAAGGAATTTTTTAAAATTAATCTTCTGAAAACACAAAGAAAAACAATGAAGATATGACAGTTTAGACTGTCAATTTCTTGCTTTTACTTAGAAATAAATTGGCAGCAGTGAGTTACCACTGAGTTTACCAACAGCCTCTCACAGTTCTCTCAGAATTAAAAGCAAGTCTTGACATTTTTCTTTCACTGAATGATGTATTTCAAAAAAATCTTCTTCAATGTTGCATCTGAAAACAAATCAAAATTAAAGACGTCTTGTATGTACAAATCTGGAGGAACATCCCACATTTCTCCTCATTTGGTACTATTAAGCAAAACCTATTATTTTCTATGAAATGGTTACATCTTAAAATTTTCATTGCCTTCAACATTATTCATAAGTACCGTATATCTGAAAGTACAAAGCTCATGTCATGCAAATGTAAAAACTAATAAGTTATGTATTAATGGAAATAAATAATTTAGAATATTTACAGAGAATTTAAAATAACTGCATAAAATGCATTTATAACAAATGATTAAAAGAGTGAGAAAAATAATGTTAAAGATATATACATATATATATATGTATATCTAGATGTAGAAATCTCTTACACAACAGTAAAGTGCAATGCAAATCAAATACAGTCACAACAAATAAATTGTATGTGAGCATGAAATCCCACCAGAATTCAAATATGTTCATTTCTATCCTCAGGCTATTTACTTCTACTTTTTCTTTCATTTGCTATCCTTTCGGACTCATCTTTCAGTCTCAAGTGGTCCATTCTTCTCTAACAAAATTTGTTTTTCTCTTTTTATATAAGCAGGCTTATGAATGTTATCACTAATTTAGTGTATAGCTTTAATCTGCCATGGAAAATGGAGTGAGGTGATTCTGCCATTTTGCTCTGGCGAGACCTCACCTGAAGTACTGCGTCCAGGTCTGGAGCTTTCAATACAGGAAGGACATAGACCTGATGGAGCGGGTCTACAGAAGAGCCACAAAAATGATCAGGGGGTTGAAACACCTCTGCCACAAAGATGGGCTAAGGGAGCTGGGGTTGTTCTGCCTGAAGAAGAGAAGGTTCTGGGGAGAACCTAATAATGACTTTCTAGTACCTGAAGGGAGCCTACAAGAAGGATGGAGACTGTTTACAAAGGCCTGTAGTAATAGCACAATGAGCAATGGCTTCAAACTAGGGAAGAGTAGATTTAGATTGGATGTTAGGAGAAAGTTCTTTACCATATGAGGGTATGGAAACACTGATACAGGTCACCAGGGAGGTTACTGGGTCCACATTCCTGGAGATATTGAAGGTGAGGTTCAACAGGACTTTGGGCAACCTGATCTAGTTGAGGATGCCCCTGCTTACTGCAGAAGTGGTTGAACTAGATAACATTCAAAGGCCGCCCCCAATCCAGACCATTCTATGATTTTGTTGTTCTATGACCAATACAGATGTTGTCTGTATTCTCCAAAAAGTTGAGAGAATAGATTTTCAGTGGATAGAGACTGCTTGACATCACATAACTTCACACCGCATGTGTTGCTAGCTCTTAATATTTCTTCTGTGTCTGTGCTTAGCTACCTTACTAATAAAATTATACTAAAGCCTCTGAAAATTTATGTAGGAAGGAAGGACATGTTATACCTAGCCTCAGAAAAGTCACACATGGATGAGAAATTCATGTCTTGCAGAAAGTTCTCTGATGCTGAAAAAGGAACAATCTCATAGTGCTGTGCTTTGTTCAGTCATGAAATAAAGAAGGATTTGTCAGCCCTCTTCAGTAGTTTATTACCATGAAATCTGCAGAAATGGTATTCTCTGTCAAACATCTGTGAGTTACATTAGTGGTGACTTCAGAAATTAATAAGAATGAAAGACAGAGGCATTTATATGCATATATAAAAGTACTAAAAAATGCATGATACCTCCTTGGAAGGTATTTCTCATGGAAGGATGTCTTTCAAATGAAAAATAAGAATGCAAATATATGTTTTTCGTTTGATTGGGGTTTTTTTCCCCCCTGAAGCTGGGTTATACTCACAACAATTTGAAATCTGAATTTTCTGCTCTTCCCAGATTTGCTTTTGTTTACACTGGAAAAGGAAATGGAACTATCTAGTTCCTTCTGATTGTATTTGACACCTGGACTACTGCATATGTAATTCACTGCATGGTTAGGTAGGGAAAGATTGTACAGCATATTTTGATGTCAGTCAGTGGGTTTATGATCTGTGATGGTAACTGCTGCAAAAGACCTGATTCCTCATTTACATGAGAAAAAATTACATTAAGCATTACAGTTCTCTCAAATAAAATTACTATTTATGGTTGTTTTGTTTATTTTTTTCTTGAGCTGGGAACAATAGCAAAAAATACTTTAATATAGAAAATACCATTTTCTCAAGGAAGAAAAAACTGGCAGGTTTCATTTAAGGAACAGTTCTACTCACAAAAAAATAGGACACGCAAACAACCTGAAGTATATATTCACAGTCATTCTTTTCTCTAAATATGTGTTATATTAAAACAGAATGTCCCTTTATTTTTCTTTTAATGAACAGAAAGATCTTATATATTATTTCATTATTAATTAATACAGTCCAATATCTTCCTGCAATGTTTGGGCAGAAATGGATGGCTCAGAAGAAGTCTACTAAGAATGTTAACTGCACAATTTAGGGGAACTAGTTCCATAATTCTTGTTCATTGATGACTAAGTTCATTTTGTCCTTTATTTTAGTATCATTCTACATGTCTTGATTTCAGGAAACTTCTTGCCACAAGACTTCATATACACTGAATTCCACAGTCTGATATAGAATCATAGAATCATAGAATTAGTCAGGGTTGGAAGGGACCACAAGGATCATCAGTTCCAGCCCCCCTGCCATGAGCAGGGACACCTCACACCACAAGATCAGGCTGTCTAGAACCTCATCCAGCCTGGCCTTAAACACTTCCAGGGATGGGGCTTTGACCAGCTCCCTGGGAAACTCATTCCCGGGTCTCACCACCTTCATGCTTCTTCCTAACATCCAGGCTGAATCTACCCATTTCTAGCTTTGTTCCATTCCCCCTAGTCCTATTACTACCTGATAGTATTTATTGTTAATAAATAAACAAACCCCCCAAAAAGCCCCACTGTCACCACCCCAAAAAAAAAAAATTCCACCAAACCAAACCACAAAACCCACAACAAACTAAACAACAATGAAAAAAATAAAAACAACCAAATGAACAAACAAAAAAAGAGCAGAAAGATTTTATACAGACTATTTTAAAAACCACTTTTTAAAGGGCAGTTATTTGTAAAATATATTGTCCCTCAGTATGGAAATATGCACCCATTTAAATGGGGCATTTGACAAATAACTAGGATATGTAATTAGATGCATGAAAAGCAAAATGCAGCTCTGAAGAGTAACATAGAGGTTATTTTTCAAAAACATAAGGAAGGTTTAGTCATGGGCAATACATAAACTCATGTAGTAATCCAAGTACAATGCTATTTACACTACATTTTGAGGGATTTTTCCCACCTAAATTAACATATCAGGAATTTTATTTTCCTATCTAAATGATTAAAACCCACAAAGAAAATAAACTAAAACCAACAACAAGAAACCCACAAAAACAAACCACAATGCAAACCATTAAAATATTCTGCTTCCTAAAAGGTATTTGGTCAAGATATAATTTTTTTTCTAAGGTAGTTTTTTTTTTTTCTGAAGCTCTTATTACAGCATGGTGTGTTCTTGATTTTCTGTTAAATCGTTGCTGTAATCTACTGCCAACTTAGATATAATCAAGCATTTCCCAGGTCTTATGGTGTCTGCCTAAGAATTTTAGGTATTTAATAAAACGTATGTCAGAAGGCAATCTGCCTTGGATTTGCATCTCCTTTCACTTATTGTAAAGTTTTGTTATGTTTATTTTTCCTAACAAAGCAAATAAAAGAAAATGTTATGCTATTGCAGCCCTCCATGAAACACTTTTTTTGGAATAAAATAGTAAAATACCTACAATTTTAGGCCTGTTTACACATGTAAAATCTTGAGGAAAAGAGCTTATTCCATTCCATAAAAGCACTTACAAGAATGCTGCAGGCAATATCACAAAACAATGGATGAAAAACTCAGGTTTTCACAGCATATTTTTATTTCGTTCTGTGCCTCACACCTCACCAGGGCCAGATTGTGTGTGGATTTCCTTCGGTATGATGGGCTGAAAGGCACTATTAAGCAGGTGCTATTAAGTTCTTTATTATCTTATATTGTCTGTATTTTCTATGGATATTATCCCCTTGCTCATTCAGTTTGTATTCTTACTAATAGCTTGCTACTACTTATGTAGCTGCTTCAATAATTGCTTAATGTTCTTTCTTATTGTTGTAGGATTAATTCACATGATAATTTAAAGCAGACAGGTTTGTGCCTAGTAAATTTACTGAGAGGTCCCTAATGGTGTGTTTTATTTTATTTTTCACTTTTTTTGCAAGTCCGTTTAGTCAAAACAAAACTCATTGCTACTAATGAAGATATGCTTGAATCTGCAATCTGGTTGGATGATGTGTCATGCTCTTAATTATAGTGAAATATGAACAGCATAACAGTAGGCTGATTTATCAGCAAAGAGATATGATAAACTGCACTTGCCAGTTCATAAACATTTTGTGTTTCGGGCACTGTCACTGGCAAAATCAAAGGGCTGAGACATAGGATCATCCATAGTCCAAGGCTGCAGTATATAAAAAAGCAGTTCCTCTTCTTTTTACTTGCCTTGTTCTTGTGATGTCAACTTCATGCCTTCTTGTGATATCAAATTCATGCCTGACTGCACGGATGAAGTTACTCAACTGCTTGGATCTCCTTTCTGTGTGAGTGCTGATGCTGGTATGAGGGAAGAGTTAGGGCATAAGAAGGAAGGAAGAAGAGAGCAGAATACATCTGGTGAGGTAGGACAGGTGAATTATTCTGTATGACTTCACCGGTCGTTTGCCATCCCTTTTAAGACACTGTGTGGACTTTTTTCTTAATTTAAGTTATCTTTTCATTTTCACTTCCTGAATATGCAAACATTTATTTGAAAGATAAGATAACGTTGTCTGCATTTACATGGTTAGCTCCTAATACATTTTCCCAAAACTTAATTTCCCCCATCAGACTGTCTGTTTTCTTACAATCTGGCTTCTAATGACACATCAAAAAGAACACATGGTTGTAGATTAGTTGGGTCTACAGCTTTAACAAACATATGTAATCTTTATCATTTTTGTTGACTATGACTTAGATCTAAACTAGAGATGTTGTAACATGTTTAATAACACATCAAAAATACTTCCATGTTCTACTATCAGCATAACGGGAATTTCTCAGTCCCTCAAAGGATGTATAAAGGATGTTGATTACAAAATTATTGTATTTTATTTTTTCTTTGGAAAAGGGTTATGATATACTTCAAGATATTGTGAAAATATGAATCTCCATGAGAAATATGGAGTTTCCATTTTTTTTCCTGGCTATTTTTTCAAAATAAAAATAATTTTATTTTATTTTTTCCAGATGTTCAGTATCCATCCTTCTCTCTTAATTTCTATTGTGAAAAAAAAGTGATTTATTTATATTTTTCAAGTTCTTAAATATTTTTTTTCTTATTTTTTGCCTTCTCCTGATCTATCATTTCAAAACTTTTTCTTAGCAAATTAAATGACAACTAGACAAAATCAAAGGCAAAAAATTGATAAAGTTCTGTGAAAATATTTGTAATAAAACTCAAAGCAGGAAATATTGTAATTGCACAAGCATATTTATGTTACTGCAATTATAAAGTCCTTTTAAATTTTTCACTGCCCTTATTAATAGGTTTTCTATAGGCACCTGGTTATAATCTTTGGCAAAGGTTTGCCAAAAATGTAAACCCGTGATAATGATTTCCATTAACAGATTGGACTTTTCTGTTTCAATGGTTACATCATTATCTGACAGGTTTTACTATATATTGTCTGCATTACACTATTTCTGTCTTTGGAAAACTGAATTTTCAATTCATCTATTAATTTTACTGAAAAAGAAACCAGCATAAACTAATCCGATGATTTCATATCAGTGCACATATTTATTATTATTTGTTAAATATACTCATTAAACTCAGCTAGGAGCTAGGTTCTGTTTTCTGTAGGCAAATTGTGCCAGTGATTAACTTCTGTGCAATATTTACAGACAAAGTATTCTAGCAGTAGTTTAATATCAATATGTTACTTTATCTGCCTTTTTATTTTCTTCTGAACAATAGTGATCATGCATGATGATGATGACATTTGGGTGTATGTCTTTTCATTCTTATTTACCTATTATAATTTTATTCTTTCTCATTTATTTCTTTATAAATCGAATACTACTTTTCAATGGTAGCACTGGGATCCATCACAGATGGATAAAGTCATAATAGATAAGAATTTTTAGAGTGGAGTCCGGCAAATCCTTTGAAACTCTGTTTTATCTTGTGAAAACTGTAATTTTTCTGTTGTGCAAATGTATACATTTGTGTTTCTACCTCAGCTATTTATTGCTGAGTTTAGCTCACTATGTTTACAAGCTGGTGATATACTTCCATCAGGTTTCTGCCAACTCTTCTGCATATTTTTTTCTGTTTTAGTCACGGCTTCCAATTTCTCCTTGCTTTTCCTTCAAGGTTTTTATGTTCATATGCAGGTATTTTATTATATTTGATCTATGCTTGAAAGCTCTCAGAGATTGATGTAGCAACATCTTTGTGAGCTATTAGAAGGTTCTTCTTACTTGTCTACCATTTCAAATATCTTCTTTCTCCCCTACCATATAGAAGAATAATATTTACTTAATAAATATAATTGATCTAGCCACTAAATTACTGCTCTCAAACAACCAATTGATCTGAACTTATTTTGAACAACTGTCAGCACTTGTCACTGCTTAGAGACAGTAAAGCACAAATGTATACTGCAAATGTGGAAAAATAAAGGAGAGAAGCATTAAGAGAGATTGACACAGATTTAGGGAGCAAGCTGATGTGCTAGGATTGTACAAGATGTACTTTATTCCCTAAAGAGTCACAACTTCTATGTTGTTCCAATACAACCTGAAATTGCATGAATGCAAGAAAAAGGATCATAACTTAGCTCACTTATCTTTACACCAAAAAAAACCCTTCTGAAATAAAGAAAGTAAGTCTGAATACTGGTGTCTTAGGCTATGTGAGGCCACAAATATTGTTTACTGAATATCAGCTGGCAGGGCCAGGCTTCCCACAGCCATTTTCTAGGAAGGCTGGGACTATACATGCTGGACCCTGAGATGCCAGAGGATGATCAGTCTCTGCTTGTAGGGCCCCACATATGACACAAGCAAAATGAGTATTTGACAGACACGATAAATATTTTGCAAAGCATGGAAGAAATAGTCTATTGTTAAGTTTCTTCAAAGGCAGAATTTTCTTTCATTTGAGATTACAATATAAAGGGGAAAATTTAGGATATGACCTATTTTTCCAATAAAAAATTATGTGTCAATGAAATAAGCAGAAATCACAGATGGACGATATTAAAATTAATAACATGTAACAAAAAGAGCAAAACATTAGTGACGTTTATCATTTGAAACCTGTGGACAAAAGTTTCAAAAGCAGAAGCCTTTTTCTTTCAGCTAAATGCATAGACTTTGCAGTTACATGTACAGAAACTTCATTATAGAGATGACAGCTATTACTCACTGAAACTGTAATCTTGCAAATGCAGATGTGAAGCTAACCCCTATTGAAGTCAGGCATCTGCTTATCCTAAACTGGTAGGAAAATAGATCAGGAACTTCAAATTGTTCTGTTTTGTCTTAGGGGGAAAAGGGAAAATAATTAAAATTATTGTTCTAAAGAATGCAAATCAAGCTGGCTTATAAAATGAGCATGAGGGCATTTGTTAAAATTATCCAGCAAACAGTTTAAAATTAATAAAAGGAAATGGTTTTTAATTCAAAGAATAACCAGTCTGTGAAATTTACTGTTAAATTATGTTATGGATGCAAATAGCTGAGCAAGAATGTAAGAAGTTTTTATAGACTGCATACAAATGAGAACTGCATAGGCAATAAAAAAATAATATGCAGAAAAATATTAGGTGTTATGGGCTGCCATAGTGAAAGTGAGAATGCAATTATGATCAGCCATAGTCAAGAAGAAAGAGAAATTAACTCCTCTGTATCTATTTTCCTTTGTCACTGAACATCAGACAGGATTTATGTACCATTGAGCATTTATTTTCTCCGCTTTGGTGCATACTTTAAGGTAATAAGCTTTGATTTATAACACCCTTAAAATTTCTGTGCTGTAACTCAACAAAATTTAAAGTACTTATATGAAAATTCGACATGCCAAAACTCTACTCTGAAAACTCTGAATATTTATATTGAAATATTTCCCTAGACAATGGAATGAGTTTGATCATTTGGAAAGGGATAGCCCTTAAACCAGAGAAGATTAAAGATATGAAAGTACTCTGGTGTTCATATCAGATTGCCAGATGTTGAAAAAAAGGAAGAAACAAGAAAAGCCATCAAGTTGTATGATCCATAGAAACCTTCCTACTGAGGTTCAAGAATAGAGATTTGAAGTCCAGTCTACAATTTGATCTAAAAGATCAAATTTTTAAATTTTATTTTTCAAAGCAATTTTATCTGAGTGAAACATTAAATTACTTTGCTTTTTTCAACAATATGCTTTATGAATTTCATGCTTTTACAAATTAATTATCTGATAAGTCCTATTATTACCCCATGGTTTTCTTTTTCCGTTCTGATTCTGTGTTGTTTAGAGTACTAAGATTTCTACATTTTCATAGTGAAGAAAATGAAGAAAAGAGGCTTAGTTAGTGATATTTCATAGTATAGTAGAATGGTTTGGATTGGAAAGTCTTAAAGATTTTCTAGGAAGAATTACTTACATGATAGCACAGGGGGGAAAAAAAAGGATGGAAAACACTCTGCCATTTATGAGAATAATGGATATTCTTTTTAAAAGAGAAGTTAAGTATTCTGCATCTTCTTCTGGAAAGAAATTTCATTTATCTTCTTATTTGTTTGGTTATTGAGCTGGAAAAAAAATCTATATTTCAGTAGATAGTAAATATTTACCTGTTTTTCTTTATGATGGTACTATGTTCTGTGTTATAAACATGTTGTAACAGAGGAGCATAATTAGTTAATGAGATTATTTTTTTTTTTAAAATAGTTTATTAATTTTTATATTTAAACTTCTCACCACCCCCAATAACTAATTTTAATAATAATCTGGTGCATTTGCAACAGTCATGGAACACATTACATAAATTATATCTAGTGTGGAGAGATTTCTGAGAAGAAATAGCCTGGTAATGGTGAACAACCCACTGCCAGGAAGATGTCTGAAAGAAAAACACAGCAGAACACCTATGAAGTGGAAGTGCAGCCAGAACTAGAATAGAAGGGAAACAGAGATGCAGACTGGGATAGTTCCTGCTACTGGAGAAGTTACTCAGAACTTTCTCAATAACTGTGAAGTCATTTGTTTTTGTACAATAACCAATTATTGCCTTCCACCTACGAGCTCCTGTGCCAATTACTTTGTAGTATCCGCAGATACCCCCCACTTGCCATCTATAAAAGAGCTGTAGAATCGCTAACAAATGGGGCAATTGCATAAATCATGTTGATTGGACAGTTGCTCACGGGTTGCAACTCCCAACAATCTAGATCTACTATCAACTATCAATATAAAAACATTAATTAAACTTAATTAAACTGGACAAGAATATTTCTTGTGGTCAATATACCTCTTGGCCCCTAGATGTACTCAGGACCTCTTCTGCCTATGACAGAAAGCTAGGCAAATGACAAAAGACTTAAGATATTTACTCGCTAATATTATTTCTGAACTTGTGAGGCTAACAGCATTGAGACAGTACCTGAAACACTTGCAGGGAATTCTATTGATTGGTCTTGCTTGTCACTGAGACTTTTGATTCAACCCAGGCTCCATAGGATGCTGGGGAAAAGAAGCAGATGGTCACTGACCTGGTCCTGGCTTCCAACAACTGGAAACTCATGGAGGAGCAGGCAGGAAGTCTTGTGATGTAGAGTCTCAGTATGATACCATGCTGGCTGCTGGCTATGCAGGCCTATGAAGACAATTAAAGCTGTTTCCTGGTAAACTTGAAGCAGGAAGTTTCCAGGCTGAATTATAGCTTAGCAAAAATTACGCTATAATGCAACAAGGTATTATCACTGCCAGTGGTAGCAGCAGTAATGGTAGGCAGCATGGGCACAGATACAGTGGCAAGAGCACAGAATAACAGCAGAGGCACATTGTGTTACCTGCTTACCTGATTTTATGTCAATGTCTGAGATTGATGGGCCTTTGGATATAGATTATCCAATCAGAATGGCAGTATAGCCAAATTTTACCATATTTGGGTGAAGCCACAGGCTTGCTATACCCATATTTGGGAAAAGTATAGGCTTAGCACAAGGTCGGCACAAGCCAAGCACATGTACCTTGTGTAGTGGGTATGCAGTGACCTGCCCCCCCACCTTCTTAAACCCCAGCTAAAACTCAGAAAAACACACTGGAAGTTAATAAATAAAGCTTTATATTTACAGCAATGCAAATATACAAGCAAATATTTACAAGATATAACAAATATTTACAGAAATATACAGTAAAAGAGGTAATACACACACCACACCCCTCCCGGAGACCAAAATCCCCAGAAGAGGGTAACCAAACTCCCCTACCACCTTTCCCCCCTTTCCCAGCTTTATCTCACCGCCTCTTGATGCTGCAGATAAGCTGAAGATCAGAGAGATTAATGATAGGAGAAGAAGTTAGTCATTTTAGTGATTTTACTCTGAATCTAGCCAGCAAGCCCAAGAGACAAAGGAAAAAGCTGCTGGAGCCAGCACAGACCCAAGCCAGACTGGCCCCACAAGCAGACTGGCTATCTGGATGTTTTGAGAACATTTCTTAAAACAATTTGTTTTTTCTCTGTCTCAGTGAAACTTGGTGAAGTGACACTGTGTTGTTTAACTCTCTCTCAGCCAATAGTCTAATTTCTCACTCAAATTCTCCAATTAGTTCGAACCAACACACCTTGTTTACCACAGGATGCAAGCAAAACAACAAGTTTGGGTAAGCCAGAGTCCTCAGACTCCACAGCTCGAGGTCTTTTGTCCTTTTCCCCACAGTTGTCTCTCCCAAAAACAGATGGAAGGAGAGCAGAAAAACATGTCTGGCCAAGCCAGCACATGAATAAGCCTATATTGACCCGTCAGGTCCACCACAATACATGTATCCTTTTGCACTCCTTAGGAAGTGGAAAGTGTGGGCTCATTTCACCAAGCAGTGACTTAAGGAAGACTAGGAAATCAAGAAACTTCTGTGATTATTACCTCCCCTACATTGACAAGGAAGGATGAAAATTTACGGCAAATTATCTAGTGCAGATGGTCTTCATCAGTAGTGATATTATTGAAGTCTGTTCTTACGGCTGGAGTGGAAGCAAAGGTGTGCTTCCCAAAACAGCAGGAAGTATGCGCACACAACCATGTAGATCACAAATGTGCCACTGGGAAATCAGTGAAAACTAATTAGTTGGATTTCCCTGGCTGGTGCTTGAATGTCTGATTTCAATTTGTAATTTTTTTCATATTATTTTTTTACTGTCAGGACTGCTCTGAGAGCAGCCTAATTGCCCAGCCTGTAACTAGATGAATTCACTCATGAACTATAGCAAAGCAGGATACTGTTACAGTATCCACATTATATTTTTGAGTAGTAATAATTTTTAACAATATTTCAAGGCATATACATTGTCTTTTAGACAATATATTTGTGAGGGTATGAATGAAGAACTGACTGACACAGTTGCTGATCTTCTGTACATAATTTCTCAAAAAGTCACAGAGAAAGGAGAGGTGCCTGATGACTGGAAGGAAATGAATGTTTGGTGGTTTAGCAGTTACCTGCCACCCCCCCCCCACCACCCTTTGAAATAACCCAGGCGAGGTCTCAGATGGCTGAAAGTGGCTAATGAAGCTTTATACTTACAGCTTTGCACAATATACAAGCAGATATTTACAATGTATAACAGATATTTACAGATATATACAGTGAAAAGGTAATACAGAAACACTGCACCCCTCCTAGAGATCAAAATCCCTAAGAGTGGTTTCTAACCACCCCTACCACCTTTCCCCCCTTCCCCAATCTTATCTCACCACCTGTTGATGCAGCAGATAGGTGAAGGTAGATCTGCCAGGGTGGTTAGCAGTAGGAAAGAAGTTAGTAGAATTATTAAGAATTAGCTACAAAAGGCAGGGGAAAGGAGCCATGCAAGAGGCCTGAACAAGTCTGACTTATCTATAAAACTCTTAAAACAATTTTTTTTCTTTCTCAGTAAAGCTGTGAGTGAAGTGACATCATGTGTTCTCCTCTCTCAGCCTATAGCCTAATTTCTAATGCAAATCTTCCAATTAGTTCAAATCAGTACATAATGTCACTCCAGTCTTCATAATGTCACTCCAATCTTCAAAAAAGATAAGAAAGAAGACCCAGGCAACTACAGATCAGTCAGCCTCATCTCCATCCCGGAAAGGTGACAGAGCAGCTCATTCTGGAGGTTATCTCTAACCAGATGGAAGAAAAGAGGGTTATCAGGAATAGCCAACATGGGTTTACCAAGGGGATATCTTGCTTAACTAATCTGATAACCTTCTACAAAACCAAACAAGTAGATGAAGGAAGAGCTATGGATGTCATCTACTTTGACTTCAACAATGATTTGGATACTGTCTCCCATAACATCCTCATAGACAAGCTCAGGAGGTGTGGCATAGACATTTGGTCTGTTAGGTGGATTGAAAACTGTCTCAACAGAGTTCAGAGAGGTTCTTCTCACCCTCTGCTCAGTCCTGATGATATCACCTTGAATACTGTGTTGAATTTTGCACTCGCCAGTTCAAGGGATACAGGGACCTGATGAAGAGAGTCCAGTGGAAAGCCACAAGGATGATTGGAGGACTTGAGCACCCCCTGTATGAAGAGACACTGAGAGACCTGGGGCTGTTTATTCTGGAGAGGGCAAGACAGAGGAGCTCTTATCAGTGTATACAAATATCTGAGGGGTGGGTGTCAAGTGGATGGGGACAATCTCTTTTCAGTGGTCAGCAGCAATAAGACAAGGAACAATGACTACAAACTGGAACATAGAAGGTTTCACCTCAACATGAGGACATATTTCTTTACAGTGAGGGTGATGGAGCACTGAAACAGGCTGCCCAGAGAGGCACTGGAACAGGCTACACAGAGAGGCTGTGGAGTCTCCTTCTCTGGAGACTTTCAAAACCCATCTGGACATGTGTCTGCCTGTGCAGACTACACTAAGTGATCCTGCTTTGGCAGGGGAATTGGACTCAATGATCTCTGGAGATCTCTTCCCACAGCTAATATTCTGTGGTTCTGTGATTCTCTAATGTAAATGCAGAGTTCTACTTTTAAGTATTGTAAATGGTTTTAAGAGTTGTAGGGGTACTCAGTTGAGTAATCTCTGTTTCTGATGAACTATCTGCTGCTGAGGATTTGAGAAACTATTTCGTCACTTTATTCTTCTTTGCTTAAAACAAAGATGTCTCTTAAACTCTTGTAGTAATATACCTGTAATACTACTGAGGTGGTTGTCTAGAAATAAATGTGTGAGGTACACTTTACTGAAAATATTGCTACCATTTATCAAGTATTCTTGTCTAATAATTGTTTAATTTGAATTCTTTCTTCCTTCAAGCAAATAATAGATTATCTTACAATACCTGAATGGAAATCCATATGATGGGAAGAAAGGAAGAGATGTCACTTTTGCTCTGTCTGTGCCTCTATTATATAATTTATTCATCTCTATCTCATCACGTATTATAAAGAAGGAAAGGATTATGCTTGGGAAAAAATAAAAATCATGTTTCTTTATTTGTATTTCAACTGTAAAAGCCACTGTGGAATGTACAATAAGCTTATAAGAATCACAAAATAAGTATTCAACAATTACTTTCATATTTTAATTCCTTTTCCATCTTGTAAATTATATTTGTTTATGTATTAATAACTTCTAACTTGTCTTATATATGTATTTAGTTTCAAAAATTAAATACCCACAGTTTTCAAAGGAGAATGTATATCTTTACCTACTGTGTAACCTATAATTTCATAGAATCATAGAATCATAGAATGGTTTAGGTTGGAAGAGACCTAAAAGATCATCCAGCTCCAACCCCCTGCCACAGGCAGGGACACCTCCCACTAGATCAGGACGCTCAAGACCTCATCGAGCCTGGCCCTGCACACATCCAGGGAGGGAGCAGACACAACCTCCCTGGGCAACCTGTTCCAGTGCCTCACCACGCTCACTGTGAAGAATTTCTTACTAACATCCCGTTCAAATCTCCCCTCTGCCAATTTGAACCCATTCCCCCTCGTCCTGTCATTACAAGACCTTGTGAACAGCCCCTCCCCAGCCCTCCTGTAGGCCCCCCTCAGATACTGATAGGCTGCTATAAGGTCTCCCCAAAGCCTTCTCTTCTCCAGGCTGAAAAGCCCCAACTCTTTCAGCCTGTCCTCATAGCAGAGGTGCTCCAGCCCTCTGATCATCTTTGTGGCCCTCCTCTGGACTCTCTCCAGCAGTTCCATGTCCTTCTTGTGCTGGGGGCTCCAGAATTGCACACAGTATTCTAGGTGGGGTCTGACAAGAGCAGAGTAAAGGGGGAGAATCACCTCCCTTGCCCTGCTGGTAATGCCTCTCTTAATGCAGCCCAGGACACGGTTGGCAGTCTGAGCCGCGTGTGCACACTGCAGGCTCATGTTGAGCTTCTCATCCACCCAGACCCCCAGGTCCTTTTCCTCAGAGCTGCTCTCCAGCCACTCACCACCCAGCCTGTATTTGTGCTTGGGATTGCAGCGACCCAGGTGCAGGACCTTACACTTGGCCTTGTTAAATTTCATGAGGTTAGCCTGGGCCCACCTCTCCAGCCTGTCCAGGTCCCTCTGGATGGCATCCCTGCCCTCCAGCAAGTCAACTGTGCCACACAGCTTGGTGTCATCTGCAAACTTGCTGAGGGTGCACTCGATTCCTCTGTCCATGTCGCTGACAAAGATGTTAAACAGCACTGGTCCCAGCACTGACCCCTGAGGGACGCCACTTGTCACTGGTCTCCAGGTGGGCATTGTGCTGTTGATCACCACTCTCTGTGTGCGACTATCCAGCCAATTCCTTATCCAGCGAGTTGTCCACCCATCAAGTCCATGTTTTTCCAGTTTGGTGACCAGGGTGTCATGTGGGACAGAGTCAAAGACCTTACTCAGGTCCAGGTAGATGACATCAGTTGCCCTTCCCTTGTCCACTGCTGCTGTGACTTTATCATAGAAAGCCACCAAATTTGTTAGGCATGATTTGCCCTTGGTGAAGCCATGCTGGTTATCATCAGGCACCTCTGCTTTGTTCTCCATCTGCCTTAGCAGAGCCGTGAGGAGGATCTGCTCCATGATCTTGCCATGATCTTGTTTCTGTTAAAGCTGTATCTGCTTCACTTGTTTCATTAAACCAAATTCATGAATGCAAGTCTCTGACATAAGTATAATAGTAACATTTCAGTACTCAGATAATAAAATTAAGAAACATTTTCTCTCTCCTGCCTACACCACAGCTTTAAATGTCACAACTTCTAGAGGGATTACTCTCCTTATGTAAAACTGGGTTTTGGACAACTTCAACACAAGCTTCCAGCAGAAATACTGAAAAGGTCAGATGATGCTGCATTGGTATTGCTTTCCTAAGCTATATTTTCTGCTTAAATGGTTTATTTTCTTTTAAATATGGTAGAGCTTTCTTAGCTGATGAAGGTGGCTGTTCAACGTAATTACTCAAAATTCATACTCAGAAGAGCTGTTTAGTAATAACTTTGCTCTCTTCTCTCTGAAGATGGGCTTGACATAATTATCTTGATTAAGAGGAAGAAATGCTGTCTTCTGTTAGTTACTTGCCCAATGGGAAGCTGCATCATACCACCACAGTACATTGTATATGAAACAGGGCTGGAAAGTAAATCAGCAGAAAATAATTACAAGTCTCTGCATATCTTTATACACTTTGAAGGAAACAAGAATACTAGAACATTTACTTGAAACTAAAACTTACTTTATGACCTTTATGGTGAAGTCTTCCATATAGCTACATCATCAAGGATTTCTGATCTTCTGGTAGATTTTAGTTTTGATATCTTTGCTGTGCACCAACCACTGCTATTGAAACTGCAGCGTATAATCAGATCTTTGGAGAACATTTCATCTACAACTAGATTTCCCAGTTCATCATATTCTAATTAAGCAGCACAACTTAATCATAAAGAACTCAACATTGTTAAAACTAGTTTCATTTACCAAATTCCATTAAATCAATATTTTTTAAAGTTAAAAGCACACGCATGATATCTGAATTAATTAGATTTTATTTTCGTGGTGAAACTAAGTTTTGCTCCTGAGGTATTTAATCTTGAATTTGGACTCTTAACACAAGCCCTAAGTACTTTACACATCAGTTGGACTGTCTGGCATGGCATTTTCTTTCTTGACAGATTCTTTTAGCAATAGTATTTGCTGTAAAATGATTTGTTTTATTTGTCTTCCTTTCCAGGACTCTTCTTTTAACCTTTGTGTTATTTCCCACATGCATGACTCAAAATGCTGAACTTTCAAATATAAAGGACAGAATCAAAACTTGTATGTCGCATATGTTCTCCTTATTTCAATAAATTCACGTCAGTTTTAATTTTTCAAATGATCCTGCCTAATGTGTTTAGCCATGATAATTTTTTATAACTTATTTTAAGAGGACAAGTGGATCTATTTAATTTCATCTTGATTCATTTCTCTAGTTGAACATGATTGTACAAAGTAAAATATTCATCTTGATTGCCAAGATCTGTTCTAAAGCAACCATATTTATTTCCAATACCACTAAGAGGGTCAAAGCATTTATTCTTAAATTATATGTTCACACTCCAAAAAGAAAAGTTTCTTTCTTGAAGTTCTGATTCCTTTCATCCTGTATGAACAACGGGTTTATCTTTCTATTTTCTAGGCTGTACAAAAATGTTTATCTGCTTTCTGTAAAGTAAAGACAACAGATTAATTAATATTTTGCAGAAAAAAAAGTGCATTGTGTTAATCCAGAAAAGCCTAAGGACAGAACATATATGGCTATAGATATTTTATTCCATTGTCCTTTACTAATTTGGTTGAACTCTTTTTTCTCCAGAATTCAACACATGAAATTCTTTTCTATGGAAATCAGATAACTCTTGAGTGCTGTAATCAATGGATGCTTAATCGGTATATTTTTCACTTTGATGCACGTTATGATCTATCATCACAGAATCACAGAATGTCAGGGGCTGGAAAGGACCTCGAAAGATCATCTAGGTCAACTCCCCTTCTAGAGCAGGATCACCTATACCAGATCACAGAGGAACATGTCCAGGCAGGTTTTGAGTATCTCCAGAGAGGGAGACTCCACAAGCTGCCTGGGCAGCCTGTTCCAGTGTTCTGTCAACCTTACAGGGAAAAAAATTCACCCTGTGTTTGCATGAAACTCTCTATGCCTCGACTTCCACCCATTGCTCCTTGTCCTGTCATGAGGCATCACTGAGAAGAGCCTGGCTCCATCACCCTTTATATACTTATAAACACTGATGACATCACCTCTCAATCTCCTCTTCTTCAAGCTAAAGAGCTCCTGCTCCCTCAGTCTCTCCTTGTAAGAGACAGATGTTCCATTCCCATAATCATCTTTGTGTCTCAGCACTGGAATCTCTCACATAGCTCTATATCCTTCTTGAACTGCACGCAGAATTCCAGATGTGGCCTCACCAGGGGCAAATAGAAGAGGAGGAGAACTTCTCTCGACCTACTGGCCACACCACTTTTAATACATCCCAAAATGGCATTGCCCCTCCTGGTCACAAGAGCACACTGCTGGCTCATGTTCAACCTCCCATCCACTAGAACTCCTAGATCCTTTCCCCTTTTGCTGCTTTCCAACAATCAGAATGTTCAACTGGAATTTCTAAGGAAATAATATGTCTAGATTTTATCTTTTGAGAAATAAGAGGTCCTTCTTTGTCAGAATGACGTTTTTTAAATAAAAGGATATTGCAACTAAATTCTCAGTGTACTTCAGCTGAATTGTACTGTACGTTAAAGAGACTGGCAACTAGTACAAAATTATTTCTTAATTGTATGATTAATACCCAGAAGTTTAGAGACATTGTATGTGTATATTGCAAGTGAGCAGTATTAGTTATACATTATATTAATAGCTTTTTAAAATGCTTCTAAGTTACAAAATTTACTTTAAAAGGTCTTAGAAAGAGTAATACTGACCTACTTAAAATTGTCTAGTTTCTATCCAAGTGCAATGAGGGGGAAAGCAAACAACAAAAAGGGCTTTATTCAGAGAACAGACAAATAACCAATCACTCCATTAGAAATGGTGGCAAATCCAGTATCTACTTCCAGTTCTTACTACAGAGAAGAGTCTGGGAGACATTCTATGTTGAACTTCAATAGCTTGGTCTCATTGTTGTTTATCCGTAGGTTATAAGGAAAGCAGATTTTTACATATCTGGGTAATATATGAGAGAAGGATTGATACTCAAACTATGCCATATTTCCTGTACAATTCCTGTGAAATTTTGCTCCTAAATCAGTCAGAAAACAGAAATATAATAACTTGCAGAGATACAAATTATACGATAACTAAACCTGTTATGCAGGGCAAACCCAATTAAAAAACATTATTATGTACAACAAACCATGCAATTACCCAGCATACAGACCATGACCAAAGAGGCCTTTAAAGTGGAGCACCAGATGTATCAGCTGTAATTTGCCAACAGCAGAATGCAATGCTAGCCTCACTACACTGCACACTTTGTTACATTCAGATTTGTTTAATCTCAGTTTTAGTCTAGGGATGATCTAGAAAGATGAATAGTTTTGTGAAAACAGAAGTGGGATATTTTTCAAAGTAAATTCCTGAAAGATGAAAGGACAGTAGCCATGAAAGAGAGAATATGAGATTTATTTCCTTTTCCTCTGTAAATGCAGTTTATGATACACTGGGAAGCACTGAATGCTGACTTTCAAAACCATTGCAGTCTTTAGCCAAACATCTGTTACTGCAAGATAAACATAAGGTCTTTTTTTTTTTTCCCTGAAAAATTAAACTTTAAAAATGTTACTGAGACTTAATTATACAAACTGACAAGAACAACTTGAGGATCCTTCCAACTTTTTTCTTATTATTATTGCAAATCACACATATGAATGGCTATTCACTGGTGTGGAAACAAATAGAAAAAGGTAACACACAGGAAAAAAAACCTATACAAAACATTGTTATATGCACAAATTGAAAACATTTCTTCAAGTCAGTAGATCTTCTGAGGTCTGTAATTTTTCTCATACTTTATTAACTGCATATTTTTATCGTATTCTTTGCTGCTTATTTCACTGCAGCTGTGAAATTTTAAAGTACATTTCTAATAGCTTAGCTGAAGAAATATCCCTTTGATGCAATATGTAGGATGCCTAATAAAACAATAGCTTTTTCAACCAAAGGAAGCAGCCAGACCTCTCCATTCAGTGGAGATGGGTATTGCAAACTAACACGATATGAAGCTAATGATGGGGAAAATAAGCATTCTCATGGTGGGATTTGAAAACACTGCTAACTTCTTAATGATCAGAAAATGCCTGAAAACTTGCATCTGCTCTCTTGGGAAGCTGCTGTAGCAGTGAATTCTATTCACAGAATATTTAACATTTTTTATTGCTTTTTGGTGGCATATGTTCCCTGAGGTAGCTTGCGTAAGATGTCATATTTCTAATTCGAAGAGAAATTAATATCAGACATACAGTAATTGGTCTTTGATGATGTTTTCAGTAATTCATCATTAATGGCATATTAATTTACTCTTCTTATATCACTGGGCACCTAAATGAAGAACATTTCACTTTGCCAGAGGGATGGAGCCGGGCTCTTCTCGGTGATGCCCAATGACAGGACAAGGGGCAATGAGTGTAACTTGAGGCATAGGAAGTGTTATGTAAACATGAGGAGGAATTTTTTCACTGGGAAGGTGACAGAACACTGAAACAGGCTACCCAGGGAGGTTATGGAGTCTTGCTCTCTGAAGATATTCAAAACCTGCTTGGACACCTTCCTGTGTGATCTGGTATAGGTGATCCTAATCTGGCAGGGAGATTGGATTAGATGATCTTTCAAGATCCCTTCCAGTCCCTGACACTGTGTTTTGGTGTAACACTTCTTTACTGAGATTCTATACTTTTGCCAATCCAGGTTCCTGGCCTGAAAATTCATATTTTCTATTTAAAAAATATATATATATAAAAGAAAACATAGAGAAAAGTATGTCACATATGAGCTGAATGAATAGATGGGTAGGAGTGAGTATTTACAGTCCTCATCTGGATTTGTAGAAACTGAAGGGAATGTTTATAGTTTTGCAAAAAACATAGAATGCCAGCTCTAAAGCTTCTCGGGATGAAGAACTTCAAGCTGTAGGTGGATCCTGATTAATCTTCCTCTCACTGATATTCTTGAATTCCGTATTATAGAAGAAAATGCTACTGATTTTTTTATATATATACACATTGCTGAACTCAGGAAGACCAGCTCTTGTTGTCAATGACTGAATATATTTTTATTCCTCTACTGCACATTACAGATTATAACATCTATATGAAGGAATACAGCAGTTTTGCATTTGTTCATAGAATCGCAGAACTACAGAATCATTTAGGTTGGAAAAAAAACCTTTAAGGCCATTGAATCCAGCTGTTAATACTGCCAAGTCTACCAGCAAATCATGTCCCTAAATTTCACATCTACACATCTTTTTAGTATCTCCAGGGATGGTGACTCAACTGCTTCCCTGTACAGTGTCTTCCAATGCCTCATAACCTTTACAGTGAAGATTTTTTTCCCTAATATCCCATCTAAACACATATTGAGGCCATTTCCTCTTGTCCTATTACTTGTTACTTGGGAAAAGAGACTGACACACATCTCACCATAACCTCCTTTCAAGTAGTTGCAGAAAGCAATAAACATTTCCCCTCAGCCTTCTTTTTTTCCAGGCTAAATAAGACTGTTCACTTAGCGAGTCCTCAGCAGACTTTTCTCTAGATTCTTTGCCAACTTTAACACAAATGCAGACCTATTTGAGCAGTAAATATGATGCTGACACACAGGAATACATCTGTTGAATTTTGGTCATAATCAGCAAAATCAATATAATTTAACAAATGGAGATCTTTCACTCACTGAATAATGAATTGGCTGGATGGTCACATGCAGAGATTTGTTATCAATGGCACAATATCCACCTTGACACCACTGACAAGTGACATCCCTCAGGAGTCAGTGCTGCGACCAGTGCTGTTTAACATCTTTGTCAGCAACATGGACAGAGGAATTGAGTGCACCCTCCGTAAGTCTACAGATGACACCAAGATATGTGGCACAGTCAACTTGCTAGAGGGCAGGGATGGCATCCAGAGGTACCTGTACAGGCTGCAGAGGTGGGTCCAGGCCAACCTCATGAAATTCAACAAGGCCAAGTGTAAGGTCCTTCACTTGGGTCAGTACAATCCCAAGCACAAGTCAAGGGATTGACTTCTCCAACTGGATGGAGAATGGCTGGAGAGTAGCCCCGAAGAAAAGGAACCCTGCGAGTCTTGACTGATGAAAAGCTCAATATGAGCCAACAGTGTGCATGCAGCCCCAACAACAGCCATGTCCTGAGCTTCATCAAGAGAAGTGTTGCCAGCAGGACAAGGTGGGGAAATTCTCCCCCTTTACTCTGCTCTCATCAGACCCCACCTGCAGTACTGTGTGAAGTTCTGGAGCCCCCAACACAAGAAGGACATGGAACTGTCAGAGCGAGTCCAGAGGAGGCCATGAAGATGATCAGAGGGCTGGAGCACCTCTTCTATAAGGACAGGCTGAGAGAGTTGGGGCTCTTCATCCTGGAGCAGAGAAGGCTTTCAGGAGACCTTGTAGTGGCCTTCCAGTATCTGAAGGGGGCCTACAGGGAGGCTGGGTAGGGACTATTTACAAGGTCTTGCAATGACAGTATGAGGAGTAATGGGTTTAAACTGCCAGAGGGGAGGTTTAAACTAGGTGTTTTCGCAGAAGTTCTTTACAATGAGTGTGGTGAGACACTGGAATGGGTTGCTCAGAGAGGTTGTGGGCATTCTCTCCCTGCAGGTGTTCAAGGCTAGGTTGGATGAGGCAGTGAGTGACCTGTTCTAGTGGGTGGTGTCCTCGCCTCTGGTGGGGGCTTGGAACTAGATGGTCTTTGAGGTTCCTTCCAACCTAAACCATTCTATGATTCTATGATTCTATCTGCATGAGTTTAGGAAAAATGAAACATTTTTCTAAATAAATAAACTTGCTTATTTTTTTTTTCCTGAAGGAATTTTGTGAGATAGTCTCAGTAGGATTTCTGATTCTTTTTTAGCAAAAATCAAGACAGAACACACTTTCCCTGAGTGAATATGAATCATGACACACATAACTCATAATAATGTACCTCACAAATACCTTGACAGGTGTCTGGTTACCCATTTCTACTAATATGTTGCAATGCAAAGTACTCCAGCTAGCTTCCACTAAAGTGCTGTAATGATGTATGCTAACTATAAGAATTGATGTGATACTTTGGCAAAAGCCACAATGGCTTTGGTCTGTATTTTTGCTCTGCTTTCAAGGCCAACTCAAAGCTCAAGCTGTATTTGCCAGATGAAGAGTGAATTCACTTTCGTTGTTTGTTCATAGATTTGATTCATTCTGCTTTTGACACATAAAAGCATTGAAACAAAAACTTTTTTTGCTGAAGACCCTTTCTGGTGATTTGGTTTATTCTCATTTTAGATTTTGTTGTCTTTATTACACAATTCTATATAGCTGAACAATTACTGTATCTCTTCACAGGAGCACAGGATGTTAGAGGTTGGAAGGGAATTTCATAGATGTTACGCATTCAACACTGGTCTTCTCAGAACAGTTTGTACAACAACATGGTACTCTTCATTCAAATGGATTAGATCTCCATAACATTATATAGTACAAATTATATAATGACCTGGTGGCAACCTCTTCCATCTGCCCCATCCACACGTTGCCTAACGGATTTTACAGTTTCCAGGGTGGGAGAATCTTCAGCATCTAGTCTGTTCAGGAATTAGTTTCCATGGATCATTCCCTGAGGTGGATGGATCAGATCTTTTATTCATTAGGGAATGATAGAAGAAGATCTTTTTGTTATTCTTATGAACAGAAAAACAGGAATCCTTCTTTTTTAATTTCTGAAAATAAACCTCTGAAAAGTGTATCCTAAAACAAGAAAATGGGAAAAAACATGCATTAACAAAATTATTTTGATCAAAGCAGGTAAAAAACAAGATTCTATCAATTGTCTAGCCTGCTACAGAAAGAGGTGTGTGAAATTCTGAAACAGAAAAGATGCTTAAGCAATCATTTAAAATATAGGCACTTAACTAGTCTCACATCTGGACTGAGAAGCATGGAGTTTGATTTTGTTTTGTTTCTGATTTATTTCCACAAGAATCGATTGGACATAAAGATTAGATTTCCAAGCACTGAAAACTGAATAGTATATTTGTACTCATATGAAAGTTTCCCTTGCATAACTCCTAGTAAAATAAAAAAAAAAAAAAGCCCCAACCTCGAATAGATTACACATGCTGATATAGAACCAAGCCTTCACTCTCTGAGAGTTTTCGGTCATGATGATGTAGTCAAATGTCCATCCAGCTTCGGCCTTTTTCTTAGAGAGATTTTCTTCCTCCTGAGTTTGGAAAATGCATTACTAAATAAAATAGTATTTATGGTCATATATACATACCACATAGATATCTATAGGACGGTTTGTTTATGTTCATAAACAGTATTTTAAAGTTCCTAACATCAAAGAAGGCCATTCTTATAGATAAATATGTATGGCTAAAGTGGAGACTGGCATCCCACATTTTATATAATTTTTTCTCTCTCTGCTTTCTTTGCAATTTTCCTACCTTACCTTCTAAGAAAACTTGGGCATCAAAATATAATCATAAGTTAAAATATGTAGCAAACTTCTTCCAAATTGTGAAATAATTATTCAGGAAAATTATTTATCTGCATGTTTTTACATTCATATTTACACAAAACTTTGTGCTTTCTGCTGAAATTCACCTCCTTTAAAAAAAATTATTAAGTTTTAATTTTTTTTTCTTTCATAAATGTCCCAGTCCCAAAATTATCTCAGCTGATATATAGATTTTTTAAAATATTTCTTCTTTCCTGATTAAATCTAGTTTGAAAGAATATGCTGAAGTTTAATATTAAATAAGCCTATTAATGGTTTTTAGAAGGGCACAGATGAGTTACACTTAATGTTAGTTTTTAAAAATCTATACACACTGCATCTGCCTCATTGACTTAGTGTGGTTAATAAACTGCATGATGTTCTAGCAGACCAGAAGACACAAGTTGGGAGGAGTAACAATTTTATGAACGAATGTTCTGAACAAATGGGGATACAGTTAAGATGTGGTAGCATGGGAAAAGTTGTTTCAGCTAATCTTGTAAAAGATTAAATTTGAACTAGGCAGTTGTCAGAAAATTGTTTTGCTGTCATTCATGGTTTGTGCTGGTTTGGAGTATTTTAATTAGAGATTAGACTATGGGATGAGGAAGGAAAACACTGATGATTCACTGAAAGGTGTATAAAAGTTATAACCAAAACATAGATAACTCAGAGCTGTTTGAGCTACTACTTGCTGCTGCATCTCTCTTCCCTTTCTTAGCTGGATCTCTGTAACTTCACTAACCAGGTATTCAACCAGTTTCCTGCTGCTAATCCTCCTGGCTGATCTACCTTTGCTTACCCGGCATGTAAGACAGATAGCGGGATAAGATTGGGAAGTGTGGGGAAGGTGGTAGGGTGGTTGGAAACCCCTCTTAGGGACTCTGTTCTCTGGGAGGGGTGTGCTGTTTCTGTATTACCTTTTCACTGTATGTATCTGTAAATATCTGTTATATATTGTAAATATCTGCTTGTATATTGTGCAAAATTGTAAATACAAAGCTTCATTTATTAAATTCCAGCCAACTGAGTTCTAGCCTGGGTTATTTCAAAGGTGGTGGTGGGGGTGGTTAGTAACTGCCAAACCATCACACATCCTAAAACTTTGATCAGACATCTATATTAAAAAGAGGAAGAGAAAGAAAAGAAAAATCAGACAAGCAAAAAAAAACCAGAAAAAAACATTACAAAAAAATTTATATTTGCATGGTTTAGTATTTTCTTGGTCTGATATCTCCTTTATTCTTTGCCATATGAGTGCATTTTAAAGACTGAAGTCTGAAAGCTTTAGGATGCTAAAAAGAAAATCTTGTTATTGCCACTATGAATGTGTGTCTAATACTAAAAAGTTCTGTTCAGTGCATGTGATGCTAGATTGAGTTTCCTATGATTTCATTGCCACTTTAACTATAAGATACATGCCTAGGACTTAATTTCATTCCTTGTCTGACTCACAACTCAGAGTCCTCAACCTCTGCACAGGAGATGTGCCTGATGTGCAGGGTCTAATGACTCTGGGCACAGTGGCTCTGGCACTGTGAAGGAGCTTTTGGTGGGTACTAATGCTAATGGTCATGGATGTCACATGTGACTTCCTTCCTGTTGGATATTGCATGCTGGTAAAGCCTGTTCTCCTGCTATGATGTGTAACTCTAAACCGCAGCTTGACCAAGTGCAGACAGATCTTTCAGCATGTTGCAAACGTACTCAGACTCTACCACATTCTTCAAGGGCATCTCTATTTAGGCAAGAGTTTCTGGTTTATTAATGATGTAAAAGAGGAGGAGACCTGAAATGGTTGAATCTGTTTGGCCAGCTCTTAGCTTGCTGACTGAAGTGTAGGTAAAAATATGGCAGATTTTCCTGTAAAATTTCAGACCTTGTGACAGCTAGTGTTGAATAAATGATACAGAGAATCACATGACAATAAGGAAAACAAATCCATCCATTCATCCCTACCATTTGTCATTAAACACTCATTCCCCATCAAATAAGAAATTAAATTGGGGTAATTTTTATACCTTGTTATCTACTATTGTGCAGAGTGTGTGTGTGGCACTGTGTTTGTTCCTGATGATCAACTGTTCCTTTATCAGTTTCACAAAATGTTTCTTATTTTCTGTGTAACTCCTCTAGTCAGCAGTATAGTGGATGATAAGTAGAAAAATGGAATGGTGGGCTTCCATCTTGCCCCTCCATTATCCTTAGTGCCATGACAAAACAGACCAACAGGTCTCCACCCACCACATGTTTATCAGCAATATTGAGCTTTGTATTTTTCCACTGGTTTGTGCTTCCAACACTAAGATAAATCATAACATATAAATGTTTATTGGTTTTGATTGATTCTATCAGGACATGGCAACCAAGACACCATTCATCTATTCAGATATAAGTCCTTTGTGCACCTTGAGACACAACATTGGATTTGTTTTAGTAGGTCCATTGGCTTATAAAAGGAAATACATATTTTTAAAACAGGCTGAAGGATGAATGACAAAGCAAATTTCCTCGTGTCTAAGATGTTCTTAAACACCTAAGTTTCAGCACGTGAGACACTTTTTCTAATTTCCTTGGAGAATACTTGGATGTCATTGCTTATATCAGGTCACTCTCATTTCTAAAACTAAAGTGAAAACCAGCACTGGTGCATGCTTCCTTTTCCTTTTCCTTTTCCTTTTCCTTTTTTTTTTTTTTTTTTACCCTCTCCCCTTTAAAATCTAGTAAGACACAGTTAGTGCTATGCCTAGGTAGGCAGAGCATTGCCACTATTTTCTGTGCTGAAGTACGTTATCACTATATATGCAGAATTTCACTGGTCTTCCACAGACAAGGTTATCACCCTTTCATATTCAGGCCAGATCTGTAGTGAGGCATCCCTTTTTGCTTAGCAATCTGCTTGGAAAGGCCTAAATGACCTACATTTACCTGTGTTTACAGTTTTGCTTTAAGAAGCTTCTAAATGTGTTGTTTTCATTAATTTAGGCTTTGACTGCAGTCCCTAGTTACTGAGAGCAGTATAAATTATTGCAGCTTTAGTAACTGTAAGTGTGCCATCAAACTCATGCATTTCTTTTAGCACATATAGAAATTGGCTACCGCATCAGGTTGTTATAACAACTTACATCTGAATTTAGTTTTATTGCTTGTGTGTTTTCCCCAAGAGGCAAATCGGAGCTTGGCTCTAAATGTTTATTACAGCCTCTAGGCAGGTTTTGTAGCTATGTCAATAGATGAGTTTCTTATTTAATTCAATTCTGTTGATTATATTATTCTATATAAATCATGTCATACAATTAAGAAAGTTTTAGTCTCCAAAAGAGAATAAATATCGACATACATTTTTTTTTTTTGACAGAGTCATAGTTTTATACCAACTGAATTGGATCTTAATTTACAGTGTTTAAGTATTAGGTAATGCATAAGTTTCAAGATTAATGTGGTACTTAACATGTTGTAGCAGATAAGCTATGCTTCTAACACTTTAAGAAAATATCTCAGGCATGAGTTACTGAAAATTGCTTAGCAAAACTTAGTAAAAAACCCTTACAAAGACATCTGTTTTACAGGGGTGTTGCCAATCCAAATGTGCTTCCTGCTGCTTATAATTTTAAATGGATCCTTTGCTGAAAAACTATTATCAGATAGCAGTAGCTCAGTTTACTGGAAATTAATAAAATACATTACACAACCATAGGTCCAAAGTAAAACATAGAGCATGGGTCCTGCATTTACCAAAGCCCCATCACTGACACTGTAATTTGGAAAAGAATGAAGTAAAACTTGTGGCCCTTCAGTGTACCTGAAAGATATAATTAGCAAATTACCTATCAGTTTGTTTTATGGAAGATTCCTGTAGCCATTTCCTGGGCAAAGTCATTCTTTTGCTGATTTCTACATTATTTCAGCTTCAGGTGATGTTTGTGGGCTGCTCAGCCTCTCACTGCAGAAGTGTTGCCTTACTCTCTATCCCTACTGCTTTCAGCTGCCGCTGACACACACTCCTCTAAATGCTACTACTCCTTTTACAGGTTTTTCTTTTCTAAGGTTTTCCTTTTCTAAGGAAATGGTGGCATCCTGCCTAACAATAGGTAAGATATGGGGACCAGACCGCCACCATCAGGAAAAATATGGCTCTGCTGAGTGCCAGGGGAAGGTAGACAGACTTTTGTCTATTTATAGTGATGCATAACAGCAAGACTTGGAGACTGGAATAGAAAGGCTCTTTTACCAGGTTATTCTTTTCTACTCCAACCACAGATTTGGACCTTCCTGCTTCCTTTGTTAGGGTCCTTAGGGCACTGTCAGCCCTGCCTGCCTCTCCCCACCCACCCCAAATCTCATTCTACCCTGCCCACAGGCCAGGACTCCATTTCATTCTCCCCAGGGTCATTAGCTGCGGGCTCTATGATTCCACAGCAGAGCCAGCCTCCAACTCCTCACAGCTCACCCCTGCTTGATGGACTCCAGCAAGCTGGGTCCACTCATAGGCCCACATCACAGTCTGGTTCCCAGTGTAAGGGCTGTCCCAATGCCCCTCAGTTTCCTGCTTCTATCTCAGGTGCTGGAACAGGACCCAGGTAGCTAGGCCTTGTCCTGCTGATGGCATCCATGGCACAATGACATCCTTTTCGTCCTCCCCCAGGACAGCAAACCCAATACCTTATTGCAATTAGACCTGTACATCAAAATACATAACGTCAAGTGAAAGTCTGATATTTCATTTGCAAAGCTGAGTATGCAGAATTTACAAACCTGTACTTTAATTAGAAAATCAGATAAATATTAAAATGTCTTTAAAATTTGTGTCTTATTTGTCACACATGTCATCTGTGCAACAGGCCTAGCTGGAGTTTGTGTAGAGACTGAAAAGCAGCAGCTGAGGATTAGGAGCCTGGCTCCTTGCATGTACTTCTGTCTGCAAGTGGTTTCCCTTCGCTGAGAGAAGGGAGTGGAGATACAAATAACAACCCATCAGGAACCACAATGAAAAGAGAACCTGTCTTTCTTCTCAAGGACTACTCTACCATCAAATAAATAATTGCCAGGAGCAAGGACAGTGCTGTGGCATGCAGCACTGAGGCACATCTTGCCATGAGAAACTCTTCAATGTGAGCGAAATTATTTGGAATGAGAAGTACTTCTTACGGTCAACAAGATAAATAAAACACTGAAAAAGAGATTAAAAAACTACAGAACTTGTGGCATGATTTTTTGTGGGGTTTTGGAGGATATTTTTTTTTTGGCTTTGGTTGTGTTTACCTTTACTATATATATGGCATTTCATCAGTGTGAATTTAAAAAAATTGTCATATCTGCCTTTCATATAGTCAGTCCCTTTTTTCTGCCTTCTTGTTTTATCTCTCTTCCTTTTCATTTTACCATGATACAATAAAATAGAGACATGGATAGGAAACCTACTGTGAGTAGTAGTCCAGATTCAGACATCTGCTTTCAACATGCTCACCCAGTAAAGCTCAGAATAGCACAAAGCGGTTATCTGAAGTTTATCTGGGGGGCTGTGTGTGTTATATATTACTTATAAACTGTCCTTTTTCCCCTCTATGATTAAGTTCTTGAACAATGTTATGGGAAAGTGGCTTCTATGAGTAATGAAGATTCAAAAAAAGAAAGCATCACAAGGCATGCTATAGTTTTGCTTGCAATGGCAATGTCTCTTGTCATACATTTAATTTGATGATGCCTTTTAAACAATAATTTAATCTTAATGCAGTGCTCCCCAGTTTTAATTTAAAGAAGCCATCTTCTGATCTTATCCTGTTTAAAGCTGATGATGAGATAACTGTCTTTGTAAATTAATTACCATTGGACCATGACCAACAGTATCTGAAATGAATCCCTTAATTTATAGTTCATCTTCAAAAGCAAGTCTGTCATTGACCTTTTTGTCCTCCATCTTTTCTCCTAAATCTTATGCTATATCCTTTATTAAATAGGAAGTAGAATAACTTGTACAATTGTAGTCAAGTATATGAGAAATTTTTGGCTAGCAGCTCAACAAAAGTTGAGAGCGAAAATACTGCT
Organism: Psilopogon haemacephalus; assembly: GCA_013396835.1. Classification (NCBI taxonomy): domain Eukaryota; kingdom Metazoa; phylum Chordata; class Aves; order Piciformes; family Megalaimidae; genus Psilopogon; species Psilopogon haemacephalus. The sequence continues at coordinate 62,717 of VWZI01022738.1, forward strand.
GCAAACTGAGGGCCCAACTCACTCCACATTATTTGAAACTCTGAGGTTCACCATCAGTATGTACTACAGTTGCATGTTCAAAAGACCTTTCAAATATTGCAACTATCCAGTCCATGACACTTCTCAAAAATACTGCAGTCAAATTCTGTCTCTTGCTTAAGCTTTTCAGAAAATTTTGTGCAATGAAATTAGCTGAATAACAAAAATATTTCTCTAGACTCTCATGATTACCCTTTAGCCATCTTCATTATGTCCTTTACAACAAGGCATTTGCGCTCAAACTTACAATTAACAGCAAAATTAAAAGGAACATAAATGCAAGAAAAGAATAATAGTAAAAAAATAGCCTTGAAAAATAAGATGAGAGTATATATGGTCAACAAAAGCAAAGTTCCTTGTGTTAGGAGGCTATACTGATTGCTGGCATACTTTACAAGTGGCTGATCACAAATCCTAGAGATACAGATGTCAGAAATACTGGAAGACAGTATCCTGTGAGACAGTGAAGTTAGAACTGCTCTAAGTTTTTGTATTCCTAATTACAATTCTTTATTACAAATTATACTCCTAAATGTAAAAATAATATGACTGGGTGCCATGGATACTAATTAAATAACAGCCATTTAAGAAGATGGGGCAAGGATAGGAGAAGTTTCCTTAGTCTTTCCCACAGTGGAAGCTGAAAGTATCACATTGTTTCAGCTCATAAAGACCAGCCTCCTCCTTATCAAGTAAGATATGGTCTTCACCCAAAATGTGAACTCTGTTCAGGTAACTGAATTCTTAGCTTTAGATTCGTCAGAAGTTTCTGTTGGTCATTTTAGAAGTGATTGTACTGCATTTGTCTATACCTGATATCTCACTCTATAACTCCAACAGAAAGACTTAAGGATCTCATGGAAGAATTACTGGAGTCCTTGCCAAGAATGCCTCATGTTGCAGTCTTGTGCCTTCTGTTAAGCTAATACCTATCTCTATGTCCTATATTAACAAGCAAGGGGAATATATTTACTAATTTTTTTAACCTAATCTATTCATTTTCCACTTGATAAATCTTTTTGCCCTAACTTGTGTATTTCAGATATAAAGATAACAGGGTATTGTTGTTGTTGTGGTTGGTTGGTTTTCGTTTTGGTCTGTTTTTTCATTCATCAAGCACTTTCTTTCAGCACTTCATAAGACTGATTTGATTTGTATGTTTTTATCAGAGTAATCAGCATGACTAATCTCTTATCTCAGACCACACATTCTTCCTTGTTGCAAAGCAACATTTCTCTCTGTTGGTATTGCAGGCTTGGGAAGGAATCTGTGTTTTTTGTCTAAGACAATTGTTCTTATTTATTATTTTATGTTGTTGCCTACACTGCGGAAAAGACTGTGTTGTTTTATATTTCACAGAAAGGTCTTATCTGTGTGATGACTTGGACCAGTCAAAAGATGGCACTTTCAGAAATATTTTGGCATTGACAACAGATTTAGATTCATAGAATGGTTTGCATTGGCAAAGAAAATAAAGATCATCTAACTACAAGCCCTCTGGCATGGGCAGGGACACCTTCCACTAGACCAGGTTGTTCAAGACCTCATCCAACCTGACCTTGCAGACCTTCAGGGAGGAGACATCCACAACCTCCATGGGCAACATTTTCCAGTGTCTCACCACCCTCACTGTAAAGAATTTTTCTACTATCTATTCTAAATCTTCTGTCCTCAAGCTTTAATCCATTCCCTTTCATCCTGTCACTACAAGCTCTTGTGAAAAGTCCCTTCTCAGCTTCTTTGTAGGCCTGTTTCAAGCTGCCATAGGTCTCCCCAGAGCCTTCTTTTCCCCATACTGAACAGCCCCAACTCTCCCAGCCTGTCTCCATAGGGGAGGTACTCCAGTCATCTGGCTTTTGATCAAGCCCAGAATACATATGGCCTTCTAGGCTGCAAGGTCATATTGCTGATGCATGTTGAGTTTATTCATCTACAACACCCAAGTCCTTCTCCTTGAGACTGTTCCTGAGCCACTCCTTGCCCAGCCTATATTTGTGCTTGGGATTGCCCCAAAATAAGTGTAGGACATTTTGGCATGTTTTTGCTCCTACTCTAAGCTTGCTCTAATTTTTTCACAAAAAACCAAGCTTGTTTTTAGTTCCTCCCATCACCTATATTAATTTTGGATTTTTTGTTCATTAAAAAACAGGTTAATAATCCATATAGTTACTACTGCATAGCTGCTGTTCTTAAATAACATTTTATTTTTATATTTGTTCTGAAATTAGTTCTAATTTGTATTAGATTGAGATGTAGGATGATATTCCCATTTTAACAAGAGTAGTTCATTAAGTAGTCCTGAACTTGTTTTACATACAGATAGAAAAAAATATTTGAATGATCATAAATTTCTTTTTAAAAAATAGTAAAACAGATTTAGGTAGAACCTTTTGGTTCTCTGACTGGAAAAGTATATTTCTTCACATGAGATCATCAGCATGAATATGCATGTCAGTGATGCTAAATTTATATTTTGCAGTAATTTCACCTTATACTTTCTTATGTCATAACTATCAAAGATCTCATAAAGGCATTCATTAAAATGCATACAGCATGAGTCTTGCTCACAGAAAATGCAACACTTGAAAACAAATTTATAAATTATTTTGCTAAATGCACTGGTAAGAACACAAACATATGCTTCAATTACCCTTGGGGTAATAAGCAACATAAACACTTAACATAAATAACCTGCAATTAAGTTTTTTAGTATCTTACTATGCTTTGAATTATTTTTTTAACTTTCTAAAGATATAATTACAGAGTAAACTATTCTAACTGTTCAATGATGTGATGTGTCATGTACCACATAGCTTTCTATGAAAAAAATCTGACTTCAAAAAGGCCATTTAAAAGAAACAAATAAAACAAAAATTATGGTAATTCAGTTATTTACTGGGGACCAAAGTTTAGAGATAGTCTAGTAACATTATTAAACCAAAGGATGCTTGTTGACATTCAAACAAAAGCTAATAATCAAAGGTTATATTCTTAGGCTAATATTAACAGACATAAGAGAGAGAAAGATTTCATTTTGTTATATGGGTAAAAGTACAGAAAACATTCTGAGTTTAACTTCTATTAGACTGCAATATACAGTTTCTGCATTTTTTGCTAGTAGGAAGAATTGTCAACACTGCATTTAAAATCAGTAATGTCTGAGGTAGCTCTTTCAGTTGAAAAACAAGTCACTCCTTCCAAACATAAAAAATCTTCTCAAGAAGAATAAAATGTATCTTGCAGTCATTAGTAGTAATAGGTCCTCTGTAAATGATAAGATTTATGGTTATTTATTTTCTCTAAAGTATATTTTTAAAAGCAACAAAAAACAAAACAAAACCCCCACTGAAACAAAACAATCAGAAACGGCATATAGTAGAGCAGTTGTCAAATTAATTATCACCACAGCAAAGGTCTTGTGGTACAAAAGTAACTATTTTGCAAAGAGCAAAGAACTAAAATAAGAGGAAAAGCTTAAGGACTGTCTCTCAAATTTAAATTACTACAGTAGTAAGACATTCTAAGGGTGCAGTAGGATTCACATTTTGGTACTTTGAATGAGAAATCAGATATTGATGAGCATGGAGGTGTCCCTGCCTATGGCAGGGGGTTGGAACTAGAGAATCTTCAAGGTCCCTTCCAACCCAAATCATTCTGTCATTCTATGATTCTGTGGAAGAGAGAAGGGCATGTATATAAGATATGTAATATATGGACTTGTAATGATAAATACTGATAATCAATCTAACAGGGTGGCTTGTTGTTTTGGATTTTGCTGTTGGATTTGGGTTTTTTTGCTGTCTTTTTAGGGGTTTGGTTTGGGTTTGTTTATTTGTTTATTTTATGCAGTCAGAAATAGGGACATCAGCAATGCTTCTAGGACAGACCATTTGCCCATCAGCATGTGCATGCTCTCTGAGAGAGGCAGAAGAGGTTAATTCAGATCATGGGAGCCTCACCAACATGGAGTTTGGAATGTTAGCTAGAATGTCCCTGCCAAGACAGTTTCCACACATATGTGTGAAGCTGCTACCTAACCTATAAATGTACCTAAGCCCTTTCTAACCCTGCTGCTACAATTCCCTCCACAGCCTCCTGTATCAGCAAGTCCCAAAAGTTTGCAACCTGTTGTGTAAGTTACTTTCTTTTTATGAAAAGCAACTGCTTTAATATAGTTGGAATATCCCTACAACACAGGATTTTACTGGTAGCAAAGTCCTTTTTCTTTAGCAAGATCAGCCAAACACAGCATTTAAAGAAAAAAAAGATCTCCTTAACATTCTCTGGAGGGAAAAAAAAATAAGCTGGGAAATTTCCAAGGAGTATCAGACAAATATATCCCTTAATATATGCCACTGAATGACAGCTCCTGCTTTCATGGGACATATTCCTCTCAGAATTTGATCACTGTTCTCTGCAACAGAGTGACATTGTTGATAACAGTAAAACCTTATCAAATGGCAGCAAATCTAGGGCAGAACAGTAAAGGAAATGCCTGTGTTAAATCTCAGCACAGCTGGTACATCTCTCTGTGTGGAGCCTTATGTCCTACACCAGCGTAGCTACATTAGCACAGTGATATGCATGTACACGACAAGATTTATTTCAAGCACAGCAGTACTAAAGGTTAGTCTATGTTCTGTTCCACAGTTAGCCTGGCTACTCCTAGAGAAAGATCAGCCAGTCTCTTGAAAATCCATGTATAGCCCCACCAATTTTAGTAACGAGACAAGATTTTATCCAAGTTGACAATGAAGCACAGATCATTGCATGGAGTATTTACGTTGGTATTTTGACTATCACTTGGTAAGTAGGACTCAAATCAAGTTCATAACAAGAAACAACTGCACAACTGTGGCCAAGTCATCTGAGTGTTAAGGACACTCATAACTCCTTATATGTAAAAAATGCTTACATAAAAACTTTTGTTATTGATATGGTAATATACAAGTATGAATACTACTCTGATATAATTTGTGGTGCTATGGAATGGATTTGCAAATGGAAATTATAACATTTATTTCTGTTTCTTTATTCCAGCTATTTTGTCGAGCACTTATGTTCCACTTTTCTCTAACTGCCTCATTTTTTTTCCACAGAAACTTCTCCTTTTTTTCCATTCCTCTTTCTTTTTTTTATTGTTGCTTTGGTTTGTTTTCCAGCATATGTCTTATCCAAGGCCATTTAATTTACCTTTTATTTCTCTGACATTCACAGCCCACACACTATCTGTGAGTGAGACAGTTAATGAATAGAGATGGCTTGATAAAGAGTAGGGAACAGAAAGAGGGATATAAAAAAGAGGTAAGTTTGTTTATGGAAGTGCTCAGAGGGACTCCAAACCAGTCTTTTAATAGGGAAGACCTACTATCTCCTCAGCCATGCACTGCTCTGAAATCTGTCCATGTGTCAGTTAAGTCAGAAATTTCCACATTTAGGGTAACAGTGCTGATCAAAATTCAGTTGAACCTCTCATTGAAAGTGGAAGTAGTCTTCCATCCTGAGCACAAAAGTTTCTGAAATATCTTAATTATATTATTGCAATGTAGTTAGCACATTATTTTGTTTCAGATGTTGAATTGTTATCTCAATATTTGCTACAATTTTTATAAAATAATAAATCCTATTGAATTTTTAATAAGTAAGCTCTGACAAAATATTGGCGAAACATTTTTGAATCCTTTAGTGTCATGAGTAGCTACATGAGCAACATGTATTATATTTTATGTTGACAATTAATAAATCCTACAGAAAGCAGGAACTGTTTATGAATGAGCCAACAGGATCACTACCTGAATTCATAATCAGAAAGGATAGCTTTAACGAAGGACTGATAGCTCAGACTGCATACTGCTTTCAGCATTTTCTGCTAACATTGTTTTTGCCCTTAGAGCTTCAGGTGGTATTGTAGGGACAAAATGATTATACAATAACAGATTTATTTGGCTGAGAGACTTTGTATTTTTATAACATATCACTGATTAATGACCAAAGTGACTAAAATGTGGCTAGCAATTATTCCTCCTGTAAGACGCAGGATGTCACATCCGATGTTGATTTTTTTCTGTTAGAAAAGCAGAGTATTACATCTAATTCTTTCTCTGTGTCTAATGCACCATAAGCCATTTATCCTTTATAACTGGGAATCAGATGTAACTCATAGTTTTAAGAATAACTGATTTTGGCAGCTGCACATGTTAACTCTTTCCTGCTTTTCCATGGTCTTTTGAGTGACCAGACCATATGACTTTCTACAGCTCTCCACCAAATTGATAACAGTGATATCTCATGAGAGAACATGCATATGTCTGAGAGTAGATAGCTCCACAGTGTCACCTCTTATATGCTAACCCATGTGTTTCCAATATACTGGGATCCCTGCTACTAACCTTGCTGAAAATATTATTTTTGCTTATAGTTCATTAGATTAATCTCATTCCCTGTAAGTCCGGACCACATGCTAATACCAAAAAGGTAAATGGTTCCAGCTTCTAACCTCATTAAGTGTCATTGATCTGAATTCTGCTGAATTAACACTCAGCAATATAAGACCAGAGTTGACACTCAACAGAACATTTCAATAAAATTATTCCTCCTCTGCATGAGATCTTCAGTGATACATATATGATCTTCGTATCACTAGACTTATTCCTACTTTTTTGTGCTTTTTAAGATTATTTTCAAGAAATTAGCAAGTATACTGATCAGAATTATTTTCCAAATAACTTGTACGTCATTACCTTAACATGTTCTTAGTGAAGAAATAGTGGTAACTAAACCCACTTTTTCTCATTCCTTGCAAATGCTGCAGAGACATCCTTGTAACTATCATCATTAGTAAAAAAAATCAGTTAGTTTCATATATATCTTACAGTTTAATGTATCTACAACAATTTAAAATGTCTAAAATAGTTTTTCATGTCTTTCTTGGTTGATTACTTGTGAATTTAAGCCACTTGAGTAATTTCATTAAGTATACGACTTTTAACATAGGATAGCATATCCCAGAAATGTTTTCAGCATATTATATGTACACAAAAACTCTGCAATCTGAGCCAAGTTTCTTCAGACACAGCTTAACTATCCCTTCTGCTCTGATAGAAACAGAAGGTGAAAGAATCTGTATGAGTATCTCACTGCTCTGTCATCAGTAGACTGCTTCAAAGACTTTTGCCACAGCTTCCAGTGTGGATATCAGAAATCATGTCTTTGCATGTTTGTGAATGCAGGTTTTGAGAATAATTCCTTATTTACAGAATATAATCTAGGACAGGGGAAAAATGCTATTTATTTATTCTAATCTCTGTAGGTTTCATTAAATTTTTTTTTTCTAAGTGTCAATTTATATGATTTCCCCCCCTATATCATCTAAATTCTACCACATTATTTTGTTGTTCATTTTTTTTCCAGAGAAAAAGAAAGTAAGCAAAGATTATGCTTGAAGAAAAAATATATAAAGACACTTGCTAACCAACACTGAATGATGTTTCTGTTTTTTCACACCTGCAATTTGCTTATACAGAAATTAGCATTCATAAGTTGTATCAATGTTCGTTATTTACAAAATTTCTGACATCAATGTGTTCTTCTGAAAACCATGCCACTTACTATGAGCTTCACATGACTGAAGTCAAGTAACTACAAATAACATACTACTTTAAGAGGCAGATACCACATATGAATCTTGTAGGATTTTAGCTGGAAACCCATTCAAATAAGCTCTAAAGCTGTGAGATTTATTCTTCTTTCCTCACAAGCCCCTAGATAGTATTATGTGTTTTCAAAAGTTTGTGTATTTTTTGTTAGTGGTATAACACCACAAATCAGGCTATCTCATTTATTCCTACCATCTCACTTATTCCTACCATCTACCTTAAAAAATGGAAGGTACTAGGAATTCATGTAGTTGGAATAGCATAAATATTTTGGTGTTTATAACTCCAAGATTGTAGAAGGAATTTCTTCAAATGCAGTTCGTCTCTTAGATATCAACATGAACAATATGCAGAGACAGTATAGAGGCTGTGCAGTCACACAGCTCCAAGCAGAAAATATTTTTTGTAATCACTAAGGTAATTTACAGTCATTTGTTCTGTTTCTTCTAACTGCCTACATAAGATGAAAAAATTTAGTTCCTGAATAACAAAATGAGGGGAAAAAAGTTGTGTTTCATTTGAAGAATGAAGGCCAAATGTGTATCTTCATAGGCTTCTACACAGTTTGTAGACAGTATTCTACATTCTATGCATTCAAATATTTTGAAGCATTCATATTTGAATATACTGAGGATTAGGAATATTTGAAAGTCAGAAATTGCTATGTCTGTAACAGCAGTAAATGTCACAGAATGTAACTACTTCTTTCTGCACTATAGAAAATCTTGCATTTTTCTTCCATGACAGACCTGTTGATGATATGGTTATATAATAAAGTAGGAAACTTTAAATTGTTAGGATGATAGTCTCTTCTTAAAAATATTTTGACTCTTATTAATCATCTATCCAGTCTGGAATTAGAGGGCATAATGTAGAAGTGAAGAGTTATGGAAGAAGAGAGAGGGAAGAAGGCAATACTACTACTACTATGATTACAACTATGACTAATACTACTACTACTATTATTATTATTATTAAAAATAAAAAAGATCTCACCATTCCCTCTGCTCTAACTCTATTTTAATAAAATAGTTGAGCCCAGCAAGCTGTCAGTGTGACACCTTTCAGGAGCACAATTATTATTGCACTTAACGAAACTTGGCTATAAATCAAATTTTGTCATTTGAGAACATAACAGGAAATTATAGTTTTTCTATTGATAAAAGTAAGGAAAAAAGAAATCCATGGATCTAAATTCACCTCTACTCTTATTTTCCTTTCTAATCTAGTATGCTTTTCATTTTTCAGCTGAGTGATTGATTCATTGAGGCATTAGTTTTTGTGGCTGGCTTGGTATCAAAGACTTTCAGCATTTGCAGCCAAAAAGCAAATTCTTTATTTGAGCAATCAAGGATTGTACAGAGGAGTGCAATGCCTATAAAGAGGGAGAACACTAAGCCCACTAGAAAAGAGAAAAACTTGGACACAAAAAAATTGTTTCTACATGGCACAGAAACAAGAAGCTGCAATGATCTTGTTAACAGCTCTTTTCCCCTGCCTTGACCTCTGCTGATTCTGATATGAAGGAAGACTTCTCTAATACAGGATTATAACATAAGAGCCTTCCTGGTGCACAGGCAGAATGGTCTTTGTTCTATTGCAGTAAAACCTTTCTGTTGCATGGGGAAAGAGCAGCAGTGATTGTGAAACTTGGCCCTTAATACAGATTCACCAAATTCTGCAATCACTGGAACTTATGAGCAGCACTTCAGAATGAATCTTGAAAAAATAATATCAAGTTTCTGCTACCAGATCTGTTAATTATGTCTAATGCTTGAATCCAAAGATAAGTGTCCAAGACGTTACAAGCAACTAGATCTGAGTAACGGTCAATTTTTACATTTATCCCCAAAACCTAATTTTCAGAGGAGAACAAACTAGTGCATTTGCTAAATCAGAGGCACAGTAGCTGTAACATGTCCTAAACTTGGCTGATGTAAGATCAAGATATTCTCCTGAGAAAAGCAATGTAAGATACAGTCAGTATCTAAGTCCTTTTTTATGAACACATTCTAATCACAGGAGTGGAAACCTGGAAGGAATGCACAGTCTAGAGCGTGCAACAAATGTCTGACATAAAAAGAAAACTCTTGATCATAAACAGCAATCAAATTGAAACTTACACCTTTCATGTGTCACTGAGACATCACAAATGGCACTAGATGAAGAAACAACCATGTGTTTATAAAGGTCTTAAAATTGTTCAGAGATGAAATATCAAATCTGAGAGTTTAGAATATATTTTAAATGAAGAAAAGAAAAAACAAAAAAACCCACAAACCCTAACTTAATAGCTTTGAAAAGAAAAAATACTTTCAAGGAACAAATATACATAGCTAGATGACAGTAACATTAAGTAATGTAGGTCTGGAATCACTCTTTTCTGAGAAAAGTAGCAAATAGAGTTTATCTGTGAGACTTGTTTCAGTCACCGTATATCCAATGCCCACTAGTGTGAAGATCCTTTTGGTTTCAATAAGCCTTTTATAAGAATTTTCATGCCTGGCAAACCTTTTCTCTATCATGTATAACATAACATAACATAACATAACATAACATAACATAACATAACATAACATAACATCATAACACAACACAACATAACATAACATAACATAAAATAACATCATAACACAACACAACATAACATAACATGACTTGAAAGTTATATTTGCTTTCTTGTGCCATACAATAGCAGTATTACTGTTAAGGAAAAGAAGTATGCTAGTAATGGACCAAGGGTGGACAATCTAAGGCACATATAAGCCTTCCAAATTGTGTGACTAACATTATCCAGAACATATGAAGACAGTCTCAAAGATAACCAATACTGAGACAAAAATCCCCGAGGATTTGGAGAAAAAAATATAATAGCAAGAATTTGAGAAAATCTGGCAACCTTCCAACTGGAAAATCATGGTAGTATCATATTTTTGCATATTTTGGCTGGTTTTATAATCATTGTCAGCATTCTACCAATTGTTGTATCCTTATATATATATATATATATATATATATATATACACATATATATACATATATATATATATGTAGATTATTTGTGCAGCCATATGGATGATTTCAATATGCAGATTTTAAAAATATATATAGGCAGCATCTCACCTCTCCATTTTATATGCTTGTAGGTGTAAACTTATATGATAAATTTCTCTGCTAGATAAATAGTAATAGTAAAATTTGGAACCTATAACTTCAATATTAACTAAAATAAAGGTTGTCTTAAAACATTGTAATTAAATTTGTTTTATAAAAAATATCTTCTTAATCTTCCTTAAGTAAGATGTTTAACTTACTTATTTTCTAAAGTTAATTTCAGTGTAGTACTTCAATTTGTTTGGGATTCATATAAATGATTCATTGCTCGTAAGTTTGACACTCAAAATAATTTAAATGGTTCATTTCTTCTGAATGAAGCATCTAGATTTGTTAGATGAAATGCAACCATATTATGTATTCAAGTAATTCATTTCCTTTAAGATTACAGAATGCCACAGTCATTAAAAACAGTGTTTTAAACTGTGTCTTACAGTAAGTATACATACCATTACATCCCTCCATGCAGTTTAGCTTGTTTGCTCCAGCAGATAACAGAACAACCCTTCAAACAACTGCAGGAGATAAACAAGTGTGTATAGAGGGAGAGTTTTCATTCTCACAGACACGAGTACAGGATTCCATTTCTTCTCTTGCTAGTTTTCCAGGTAAGGTCTAAACATCAGCTAGCCCTATATGCCTAGGCCAAGCACAAGTACTCCATTTATTTTCCATGTGGTTGACAGGACACTTCAGTAAAAGGCAATGTGTCATCAGTACACATGACAACAAAATTTTAAGTCCCACAGCCCTGGAAACTGCATGAGTCAGTACAGGTGAATCCCGGTATTTTCACCTTACAGCTGAAAAACTTTGTGACTTACAGCCATTGATGAAAGCCTTTGCTTTGAGCATCTGCTATCCCAGACACTTTTATAAAAGCAACATCTGCTCAAAGAAGCAATACTAACGTAGATATTTTTTCTTCCTTCCTAATAAATTAATAAATTTTATGTTACAGAATCACATTCCATGACTGATTTAATGACCTTAAGCCATTTTTATTCCTCTGAATTCTAAATGCCTTCTTTGAAGTGAAATATTTCAGAGATAGGAGAACCACAGGCATGGCTACATAATTCAAAGGCAGCACCAGCTAAGCATGAGATTAGGACTGAGCCTCTCAAAAAAACATAGATTTAATTTCACTTGTTCTCACAGTTCTTACACTGCACACAGATGCACAAATATATATATATACATATATATATATATATATATAAATGTAAAAAGCATATACACTATTTGTCTGAGGGAATATGTCTGTCTGAGGGTATCAGTGCAGAAAGATTTATGATTCCTGATGATATTGACAAAGATCACAGAAAATCATTAAAAGACCCACTTCTCTATTTCAGATTAATTTACCTCCACATCAGTATTTGACATTACATTCCTTACATTTGACCCTTCTGTTCTATGATTCGATTATACCAAAGAATTTTAAGCCATTTTCATTTTCTCTTTCACGGTGTATCAGCAACAATATTATCAAATGCATTGCCTGGACTCAAACCCCAGAATTTGCAATTAACATACCAGATGTGATTTCAGCTTGTGTCTGAACTTTGGGGCATGGGAAATTACAAAGCTTCCTTGGAGCAGTAGTCGTTCAGAATTCAGAAGAAAAGCTTGATAGAGTTATTGTACACCGATCAGCAGTCTCACATCAGCACACCATCCCCAAGAAACTTGCACATAAGAGAGGGCATAAAAGAAAAGGAAACTTGGAAATAAGAGGCAAACTTTGAAGAAGGGAAGACTGTACTAGCAACAATAATTTTTAAGAATGAATTGGTAAGGAGGAAATATAGAATAATATTTTATATGTATCTGTCAAAAGATCTGGGGCTGTATTTATTAGTAAGAAGATGTAACAGTCTTAGAAATAACACTGTGTCCTCCACTTACACTAAGTCAGCTTATAGATCGCTTGATCTTCATGGTAGTCTACATCATGGCTGATGTGCCTGTTCCATTGTATACATGTCCATTTCACCGTGCTCCAAATGATAACAAGTCTGCTTTATTATGATGAATGACAGGTTAATCAATTGCTGATGAGAAACTATCATATTTTAGCACTTGTGCTGAAATATGTACATCTGCAAAAATGGAATTTCAGTGCCTCCAACTGGCTTTTTAAAACCTCAGAAGACAGTTCAGCTTGCATGGGGCATCTAAATCATCTAGACAGAGAGCTTAGAGGAATGGTGCCAGTTATTCTGATGTTGGATGATAAAAGGAGGCACGTTAATTAGCTCCTTTTTATTCTGGCATGATATTTTATTAGAAAAAATAATGCACATTCCCACACACTTGCCAAGAGAGACTAATACAACCCACTTTCCCACCTGCATCTACTGCTGAGGCTAGTTTTCAAACTCTAATATACTCTGACACTACTGAGTACCCCGGGAGAGCATAGCTGGCTTCCTCCAGTAATCCTGCCTGTTAGCAGGTGCTGCAAATCTAGAGGCAGATGTTAATTGATTCACACTGAAGTCTTTGGCAGGTCCAGCTTGTTAGTCTGCACTGAAGGCAACATGCTGTGCAGAATACTGCCTTCTGCAGAGGAACTGAGGGTTAAGTAGTCCTAATGTGCTAAAAAGACTCTTCCTTAGAAGGTGGATAAGATTGTGTCTGCTGCTTATTTGCAGCTTTATCTTGTAGTACAACTGGAGAAAGAAAAAAGTATGAGGAATATGCAGATATGGGGGATGTTAAGCTCTAGCTGACTGGATTATCCTTCCATGTACAAGCAACTCAAGTTTTAGATTTGCTTATTAATCCTAGCTTTGGTTTATCTCCTAGAGTGAATATGCTTTGAATTAGAGCTATCCTTTGCTAGCAGATGTAGTGATTAATACTAACTCTGTCCTTTAGGAGAACTTCTGTTTGACGGAATTAAGCCTCTGCCTATTGCTTTTCCATATTCAGTATCATGATAAAGTAAGTCGTGGAAATAGAAGTAACTTTTTTTTAATTAAAATGAATGAAGAAAAAAATATTCAAGTCTTACAACTCTGTGTTTTGTTTTATAAAATACATTTCTCATGAAGCTGAGATGATAATTATGGTGGGGTTTTTTTTAAGGGTATATAGTACAATTTCTAATCTTATAAAGTAATATTTCCCCTAGATATACAGAGGGACAAAAAAATCCTAAAAAATCCTAAAAACATGTAGGACTCCATTTCTCTGAATGAGGACACGTACAGAGGAGCATGCTCTTGGTTACTGAAGATGCAGCTATTGAATATTATGGACAAGAAATTTCTGTGGGGAAAAAAAATCTTTCCTTAGAAATAGCCCAAAATCCATAATTTCATTTTAAAATCTTGAAATAGTAAGCAGACTTATTAATGACTTTTGAAGGTAAACATGGAGGAAATATAATTTATTTTTTTCATCCTATGCAAATTTTACAACTATCCCTGAGATTCTGATTGGTAACCAAATAATAGTGAAAGTCTTAGCTGTTGGAACTGCATACTGCTCTTGCCCTGCCTTTTCTTTCTTCAGCTCTGAAAAAAGTTCCACACTGTCAGCTACATTAATACACAGTTTTTGTTTTGTTGCAGGTTTTTTTTTTTCCTGTTTATTTCAGCCCCCAAACTTTATGCTTATTTTCTTGTCTAGTAACTGATGATCATCTCTGAATCCATAGCAACAAATGTTTTTCTGTCTTCGTGGCTGGGGTAGGGGAGTGGGAAGAGATTCTAGGTTGTTTAAGTGATCTTGTACCATTATTCAACAAAGTTTTTAATCCACTACAGAGAGGAAAATGAGTATTTGTGTGATGGAAGAGATACTGCCATGGTGAGAAACTGAATAGCTGTAGGAAAATCTCATTGAACAACCTTTTATACTTCCAAGTCATCCAGAACTGGAGAAACATTTGAAATGTGTCCATTAATTAATGCAATAGCATGTGATAATTTAGCCTTAGAGAATCCTGGGATGGGGTGGAGGGGTGGGTGTTTGTTTATTTGGGTTTTTTTACAGTTTATTTTAATCTGACAAATTAACCAAGAGGATTTGCTTTTGCTGTTTAGGGGGAAGTAGTGGGGAATTGCTTGGGAGACAGTGGATACTTAAAACAGATTTAAGCTATCCAAGGCTGGAATTGTAACTGACAGTTTATTTTACCCAATATGTGGGTTTTCTTTTATAATAAGTTATAAGTGTGTAGTTATTATGGTTCAAAACTATTATCAGTTCATATAGTATTAGTGATGTCACAGCTTGGTCTAAAGATAATTACAATGTAGAGGCTTCCTGAAAATCAGACATTCATTTGTCTTTAAGGCATTTATGCAGTGTGGTAACTGCTGCCTCAGAACTTACACCTTCCAGAGTCTTTGTAAATATGCATTTTAGACCTACCAAGTGTGTCTACCGGAATAAATTTTTAAAATATTAAAAAAAAATTTTCTTCATGTCTTTTTGTAGTATGACTCTCAGTTGCCTAATTAACGATCTCTTCTCATAGGTAATTAGCAACAGAACAAGAGGGAATGGACTCCAACTGCAACAGGATAAATTTGGAGAGAATATTAGGAAAACATTTTCAGAGAAAGAGTAGTTAGATATTGGAATAGGCTGCTCAGAAAGGTGGTTGAGTCACCGACCCTGGATGTGGTGCTTGAGCATATGGTTTAGGGGTGAATTTTCTAGAGTAGGGCTAATGGTTGGACTTGATGATCCCAAGAGTCTTTTCCAATATGAATAATTCTGTGATTTTCACTAGGAAAGAAGTTTAGTTAGAAGTTTTAGTGTTTTGGAAGACATATTTCCATGGCCAATAGCTTTCTCTCTCTTAAATTCTACTTCAAATATAATCTTCCTTAAGGTAATGATAACTTCTGCTACTTATAACTGCAGGCTGATGAAAGTCAGTGTTCAGACTCTGTTCTAAGTAGACAGTCCTTACTGCTCTCATTTGCAATCTTCCTATGTACTGTTCTTTGTATATAAGCCATTTCATTACAGTGCAGGTAAAAAATAGTGGTTTGGGGTTTTTTTTTGTGCAAGAGCACAAGAGACTAAGATTATTCTACTTTACTCTTTTTATATAGAAAATGGGCAGTAAAACAATAATGCACTCACTGAATTGGAGATGAAAATACAGAAATGTTGTATTTAGGATATGCAAGAAAAGATACAGCATACATGAACCCTTAACACCTACTACAGATACTGGATACACAAAAATTTCCCCCAAAATATTCCCCCCCCCAAACAAACCAAAAACCACCACCAAAACCCCAGTACTTATTTTCTCCCCTCCCTCATTGTCCCCCATTTAGGCCCCAAACAGGCTGAAATTCACTGCAGGCCTGCATGGTAGCTCCTACATGGTTACCTAGTTACCTAAGATAAGATCCCTCTGGAGAAGCTGAAGAGGAAGCAGAAAGAGATTGAAATGACCTTGCTGCTTGCTTTTAAAGTATTTGCAAGATTATAGGATTGAATAATATAATTACAATATCCAGGGGCAACCAGTCTGTTGTTTCTTTAATTTTCTTAGGGACTCTGGAACCCCTCAAACGTTGACAAATAGTTTTGGAGGAAGAGAAATTGTCCCTGCTATTTAAGGGTGTGTGTGACAGTGCACTTCAAAGAATATTTATTTCTTGACATGATTTTATTGGAAAAATTTAGAGGAAGTAAAAGGTGGTCTTCATAATATCTGTGACAAATATCAACACAGTGTGGCTGGAAACTATTTTCAGCCCCTTCCCCCACTCCATCCTCAACACTCCTACCCAATGTATTTAAAGGTTTGCTGCTGTCAGGTATGATGCATAGCCATTGATGTAGTTAATGTTACCAGGTAGCATTATTTACTGCAGAATTACTGACTTCTTGTTAACACTTTCAACTAAGAAATGGCCTGCCACTGTGCTGATATAAGTACTTATTCCTCACTGTTGTCATTCTGATCCTTATTGTGCTATTTATGTGCACCCTTCTGCCGCATCTGACTGTTTTTTGACAAATAAAGACCAAAACTGTGATCTAATACAGTGACAACAGCCTTCATGTGATAGCAACATTCTTCAGTGCCATGCATGAAAGATGACTTTGGTTGTCATAGTGTTATCAATATCATTTGTCTCTAAAAGATTACTTTTTTTTCCCCTTGAACTCTTAAAAGTTTGATTGAAAGACTCTCACAACTAATTGATATTGATCAGTGAATGACTGAAAGACCATTGCCAGCAGTAGCATTGTATCATTCACTAAAATGTCCCCTAATGCACAGATTCAGGCACTTTTATTTTTCCCAACCTCCTTATGACTTACTTTTCCTTTTTTTCAAGCAATAAATAAAGATGGCTTCAGTAAGTCAGCACAACAATGATGCTTGTTTTCATCTTTCTTTTTCTGAGAATAATGATGACCTGACCACTGAGGTTATCCTGTGATGGTTAAAATAATCCTTCAAAAAGAAGAAAATACTTCATATATATATAATGTGCATTCCAGTGGGTTCTTTAAGGTCCAGGAAGTGCAGGCACATATGGGTACCTCCCTCTAGGTACAGTTCCAACACTTTATTATAGCTCAAATACTAGAATCATGGAGAGAAAGATATACTGAAAACTGCAATGCTGAATAAGATATAACAAAGAATGATGATTAAATCTATCACCAATACTCATGAGATGTGTAGATCGCAGAGCTGGCAGGCACTTATCTTAGATGGGAATTGCAGTGTCATGGTGGTGACTGTTGCTGCTCCAACTCGGCTACCTAGGCTCTTGGTATATATGAGCTCAGAATTCTGTGACGTATGGCCAGGATGTCCCAGGAGGCTGAACCAAGGAGAATGGAGATCCTCCTTTATTCTGGAATCTATTACATCACATCTTTCCCCACTGCTCATGTGCGTACTTGCAAGCCCTGTTTTCCCCAGGTCTTATCTCTGGCAACCTAGTGACTATCGGCCTGTTTTAAATTCTGATCAAACACATATCAACTCTTCCCTCTTACAATCACATAGGATATTTTTTTATTGACCCCACCCTTGCACTACCTTCTTTCAAGGTATTTCATTCACACAGATTTCTCCTCTCCTGCAAACATGTCTATTCTTAAGTGCCTTGAAGGCTATGCTAGTCTGTCAATAACACTCAGCTGAGATTCTAATAAATTAAGGATCTGTCCTGTACACCTCTTCAAGAGTATAGAAGGATTGTTGCTCTGAGGGACCAAAATTGTATTTTATCTTTAAAATATTCATGTCTTTGTATGATTCTTCAACAGCTTTTTCTGAAGATAGTGAATCAATCCTACAATGTTCAATTTCCCACAGCATGATTTTTTTTGCTTCTCATGCACTTAGAAGCAAACCCATTATTTTCCTCCAGAGCTTATCCCAGTGCCTTGTATTTGTTGGTGTCTACCAACTACTTCTTCACTTATGATTAATTTAGTAGAGTACCATATATTTAATGTAAAATGGCAGTTAATGTTACAAAGTATTAGAGAAAGGAGATGCATCTAGCTAATGAGAAACCACAGAATTGTAAAATTTCAGGGGTTGGAAGGGATCTCCACAGATCCAGTCCAACTCTCCTGCCAAAGCAGGATTTACCTAGGGCAGGACACACAGGAACACATCCAGTAAGAACTCTTTTGGATTGTTGCTTAGGGGAAAAAAATCACGTTGTATTTGGAAGTATAGTTGTGCTTGACCACAGTAATTCCTGGTTCTTTACTGATGAAAGACTTCTCTGCCTCTTCATCTCTTTTTCTTCTCAAATGGCCAAGATCACAGGGTTTATGCATGTAGTTAGGAAATGGGTTTTTTCTTCTTTGTTCTAGAAGTTATTCTTGGCCTTCTGGAAACATACTGAACTTGTGTCTGTGTACAGTCTTCTGGTATGTACACTGTACTCTGAGAGTTGATTAGCAGAAAAAGGCTGCTGTTTCTCTGTAAGCCTCCCATTTCTAATGACTACGTGTGCTTCTCATTCTGGTCCAGAGCATATGCACTTAAGGTGAAGTGCAAGTTCAACTGGAAGCCCTGATTGTCTTCCTTCCACTGTGCTCCTTCACTAATTCTTACATTCCTTGTTGATGAGAGAGAAGTACCACAGGATACCAGCATAGATAAGGGATTTTGCTGACTGGTTCAGCTCTCTGAATCTCACTCTGGGCATTTCAGCAGGCTGCTGACTTTTCCAGTGTTAGTGCTCTGCTACATATATAATTCCTGGTTCATTCTTGTTCTGTGGTTTTCATAACAGTAGTTTTATTTCAACAGTAGTGTACTTACATAAAGTTTCTATATTGTAGATATTATATTTTTGCAAAAGATTCTCCACACAATACCCAGTGATGATAAAGACTTTGCATGAGCTCCTAATAAGATGAAAGCCTATGTTAGCCTATGGAAACTATAGTTGATTTCATCAGTGTTTATAGCTGCAACATTAGTAGAAGTGGTTCATGATTGTTATTAACTGCTTCTTGTGTTCTAGATTCACCAAGAGCAGTTTTACAAGGACTGAGTACCCCATAATAAAACATGAGAAATAACAGAGAACTTTTTAGCAGTATATCTGGAGTATTTACTTGCAACCCCAAACCACAACAACAGAAAAACAACCCAAATGACAAATACCAACCAACCAAACAAACAAACAAACAAGCCCACTAATGCCCCCCAATCATAACAACTAGTAAATTAATCTTAGTGTTCTATTACATTTGTAATTTGAATCCTATCTGTGCCAATAGAAAGTTTAACAGCTCTCACCGTGGGTAATGACATTGATAAGTATTTAAAATTAAGATGGGGGAAATTACTCAACCAGAATTCTGAAAATGTGGTAAATGTAGTTAAGACTACTTAATGCATTCAGTGCAGACTGTTATTAATGTTTGCATTATTAGCTAATAAAAATGTAATCTTAAATGCTAGTGTGTTAGGAAACCTAATCTAATGAAGAGCTCATCATGTTTGTTTATAATTCCTAATAATTCAATTTAGCTGACCATTTAATGTTTTTGAAGCTTTGAATTGCAATTTCTAGGTAATTAAAGTAATAGGTAGCACTTGTTAATCCAATCAAATAGATGAAATATTTTTTTATACTTTAATCATTAATAAGCAGACTTGTACTTCTAGATGTAAAAGGAAAGATGTCTTTCAGTAAGTATTCTTAAAAGAAAGAGATTTGTTTTGTAGATATGAATCTTCATCAGAAACTTCCACGAATAATAAAAAAAAAATCCAAAACTAATCATACGATAGGGACCTTTTTTAATTTCCTCCTGCCCCCTCACTTAATGTCCTTCTAAGAGGAACTTTATTTTTTTTCTTGAGTACTTGCTATTTTTGTTGTCCTTTTAAATGGTTTTCATTAAGGTATTTTTCTCTCCAGTATGAGCAAATGTTACGTGATGTAGGCATTTTCTTCACCAAATCATTTTAGAATACCTATATGTGTCAGTGGTTTTTTTGTACATGTCCAGATGACACCAAAATAGCACTTCAGAAGAGAGAGCTGCTCTTCAGGAAAACCATGACAGGTTGAGTGAGTGGGCTAGCAAGAAACTTATGAAGTTCAACAGGGACAACTGTAGTGTCTTGCACCTGGAGAATACATCACCAACAAGTGCAGATCAGACTGGGATCCACCTGGCTGGAGAGCAGCCCTGTGGAAAGGAATGAGGGGTTTTTGGTGGAAAAGAAGATCAGCATGAGTGAAAAGTGTGCTGCAGCAGCAAAGAAAAACAAGATGATGAGTTTCATCAACAAGAGCATTACCAGTAGACATAAGTCATTGTCCCACTCTACTCAACACTCACCAGACCACACCTGAAGTACTGGAATATAAAAAATGGAGTCTCCACTATTAAAAAAAAAAAAAAAAAGATGCGAGTTGGTTGGAAAGTGTCCAAAGAAGGGCCACTAGATTGATAAGAGGACTGGAAGACCTGCAATATGAGGAAAGGCTGAGACAACTAGGTTTGTTCAGCCTTGAAAATAAAAGGATCAGGGGAGACCACGTACCAATACACAAAGGACGTCTACCAGGAGGATAGGGACTTCCTTTTTACAGTCACATGGAAAAGAAAATGGCTAATGGGTATAAGTTACTCCCAGGGAGATTCAGATTAGGCTCCAGAAGAAAAATTTTTGCTATGAGAGCAGTTGGATATTGGGACAATTTCCCAAGGGAAGAAGTGGATTCCCCTGCATTGGATGATTCTAAGACCCAGCTTGACAGAGTGCTGGGTCATCTCCTTTGAAACATAATATCACCTAGAAAAACTGGACCAAATGATCCTTGGGGTCCTTTCCAATCTGGAATTCTGTGATTCTGTGACTTTCAGCCTTTCTGTGTTCTCACTGTCGTTCTGGTGGTCAGTCCTCTACTTGTTGAATATGTAAGAATTTCAGAAGCTTGTATGTAGGTAAAACAATCCAGGAAACTGCTTTGTTGTGCTTTTTTTGTTGTTCTTTTTTTTTGGGGGGTTGGTTGGTTTGTTGTTTTTTTTTTTGGGGGGTGTTTTGTTTCCAGTGCATATTTATTAATTAAAACTTACAATGTGTCTTATTTTGTTTCTTTTTATTTTTTAATAAAGACAACTATTGGTTCCTCCCTGAAGTTATGTATTTTTCACAGCTTTTTCTTAATAGCACATGGAAGGTTATTTAGCTGGCGGTATTGCCTTAGCCTTTAAATGTCAGTATTATCAACACTTAAAGGTGAATAATGGTGCTTATGGATGATCAGATCTATATGGAATAATGTTCTACTAACCAGAGGTTTTTGCCCTTCTGGACCTGTTCTGACTAGAAATAAGGTTTCTGTAAACTTCAGCTTGATATATTTGTATTACAGGCTCACCAATGGTTTACAGACATGTTTGCTCCATTGAAAGTGCGTAGCTGAATACAAGAAGTAACCTATCTAGATATTTAAATCCAAAGTGTAAAGAACTATTGCGGGGGAGGGGGGATACTGTAGCATTTTTCTGGAGTTGGAGTGCAGGGGTTGCACAGCTTTAGTTTTATTGGAGAGAGAGAATTCACTTGAACAGGTTGATTTTTTTAAACGAAATTTCTATGAGCTGTTTTCCATCTTGTTTTGCAATATCACGAGTATTTGAGTTTTAAGTGTTGTATTAAATGACATAGGTATTGAGAATATATTACTCAACATTTGAAAGATGATACTTTAATTATCCAGGATGTGAATATCTGTATTCAAAAACTCCAGGGATCTGCTTCTCTCCCTATCCCACTCAAGTCTGAGCAAATCTGAACTCTTGAAAGATTCACAACCTGAGTATTCACTTCTGCATGATTCCTGCCACAAGGCACTCTGCATCACAGTAAGCCTGTGTATTAACATTTCAGTCAAGACATGACCTATTTACAAAGAGTCATATCTAAATATGAATACTGCAGAAATCATTGTTTAAGACAAGGCTAACATATCTGGGGAAAATGCAAAGAGAAATAATGAAAATTAAGTTTTTAGGAAATGCTGACCACATACTCCTACTCTTTCCCCTAAAAAACAATAGATTTCATTTGTAAAGACACTATTCTCATAAGAGTATATAAATGCCACAAATGACAAACCATAACAGCCTTCAATTTCTGTTTCTTTGACTTATGTTAGGAGCCTAACCTAAAGTCTCATGTTTCTTAAGGTATTTGGCTCAATTGCAATCATTCAAGTTCTTTCTGTGCCAATTCTATATAAACATTAGTGCCTCAATGTTGGAAGATTTTGTCACCCGTGGAGAAAAGATAGCTCAATAGAGGAAGTATAATGGCAGCTCTGGGTATGACTGCTGACACCTGATGTCAAGAACCCTTTGTCCCCTAATGGTTTCTGATAGCCATTAGTTGCATTAAGTAAATTCATTACTAACATTTAGTAAATTCAAGCAATAAGCACTCATCTTCTAGGAAATCAGAGTTCTGGGACAATTGCACCCTGAGTTTTATATATCTCTTATGCATGTAGATTGTCAACTTTCTTTTTTTTTTTTCCTTTCTGCTGTCTCTCTGCTACCTGCTATCTTTGAATACTCCATCTTGGTTGCTAATTGACAAAGAAGTAAAAGCAGAGTGAGAAACAAGTCTTTCTGGCATGTAAGGACTTTGATACAAGAATCAACTAATCAGCATTTCATGTTCAGCATTTGAACAACAGCCAGACTCACACTAGGGAGATCAGTAAAAAGCTTGTTAGCAATGTCAGGATGCACTCTGTGGTGGTTCAGCAGTTACCTGCCCCCCAACACTTTGAAATAACCCAGGCTAGGATTCAGTCAGCTGGAAGTTAATAAATGAGGCTTTATATTTACAGCTTTGCACAATATATACAAGCAGATATTTACAATGTATAACAAAAATTTACAGATATATACAGTGAAAAGGTAATACAGAAACACCAAACCCATCCCAGAGATCAAAGTCTCTAAGAGGGGCTGGCTTTTAACCACCCTGCCACCTCCCCCCCTCCTCAGTCTTATCTCACCATCTGTTTCATGCAGCAGATAGGCAAATGTAGATCAGCTAGGGGAATTAGCATCAGGAAAGAAGTTAGTGAAATGATTCAGATCCAGCTAAGAAAATCAGAGAGAGAGAGACATGCAGCAGCAGCCACAGCCCAGAGAGGTCTGTCTTACCTATGTTTGGGTTACAGCTTAAACAATTTTTTTCTTTCTCAGTAAATCTGAGTGAAGTAGCATTATCAGTATTTTCCTTTCTCAACCTATAGTCTAATTGCTCATTCCAATCCTCCAATTAGTTCAAACCAGCACACACTTCTAGCCCAGGCCACAGGGAAGCATTTCTCCAGAAAGCTGCTTCTGGTCCCAGAAATCAAGATAGCACCAGACTGGCTTCTGAACTGACAACAGGGCCAAACGGAAAGAATCACTGAACTCTAACATACTGCAGACCAACTTCAGAATGAGTAACAGCAGCTCCTGTGGCTGATTGTCATGGAAGGCCAAAACGGGCCAAATAGGCCTAAACATGTCCTGGCTTGCCCAGATAAATTTTTTCTCTCTCTCTCTCTCTTCTGTTGTTGGAGGAAGTGAGGGCAGAAAAGGAAAACAAGAGGCCTGATGCCTTTGTGTCTCTTCCAGTCTCCTTCTCTCCTTCTAAACTTGTTTACAGGGTCCCAACACATGTCTATACACTTGTTTGTGTTCTGCCCTATAAAGGGTAAGGAAGTCCTGGTTTCACCTAATATGGCTAGCTTGGCAAAGTGCCATTTTGATGGGCAGATCTGTGGCCAAAAGCCCATTAACCTCAGACTGTATTCATAAAAAGAGATGAGCAGGTAAACACAATGTGCTCTCTGTTTCTGGTAGAGCTCTACCTCAACATGCTTCTACCATTGCTCTGCCTTTGCATCCTGGCATGCTCTGCTAAGCTGTAAGTTATCTCTGATACATAATAACAAGCCCTGATGATTTGGATTTGTCTACCTGGAAACTGACCTTGTCTCAGTTTACCAGAGGATTGGCATTAAATGCCTTCATGCAGTAGGCTTGCTTAGCCAGTGTCACATCCTGCCAAGACTGCACATCCACAAGACAAACTGCCTGCCCTTCTGCAAAGCTCTCTGCTGAATCTGGAGTACAAGAGGAACAAGGATAAGGTCAGAGATTGTCTGCCTCTCTCCCAGCACCTTGTTAGAGACTGTAAAGATCAAGACATCGACAGAACTCCCTGCAAGTGTTTGGGTACTCTCTGGAAACTGTAGTTAGCCCCGGGAATCTGGAGATATAACTTTTGTGAGTAAATACTCAAAAGCCTCTTTTGCAAAATCCTGTTAACTCTTAATTGATTCTGACTGCCTTCTGCCTTAAGCAGAAAGGAGCTTCTCAAGTCCTTCTAGTGGGCAAGTGGTATAATTGACCACAAGAACTTGTCTTCCAGTTCTAATAGTTTAATGTCTCTTGTATTATTGCCAGTTATTTCTTAAGTCTTCTAGATTCTGCCTTATCCTCTGTGTAATGTTTTTATGACTGTTGCAAAGAACCCATTATTATTAAAATTGAGGCCAGTAGTGATATTCCTGAATATCAAAACTAATAAACTATATTAATTTTTGAAAAATGCCATCTCACCACATCATAGTACTTTCCTGCTACACTGATAAAGCATTTCTAATAGTGTTTATAGGATACAGTGTGCAAGGAGGCAGGGAATTAATGTGGCTGAGTCAGGAATTATAAAAACAGAGTTATTTTATTTCCCTGAAAATCCCACCCCCAAACTATATATGAACTAATTTAGGTTTTTTTTACAGGCTCAATTTGGGAAAATGGGAAAATCTTCAAAGGATATTATGGGCAAATTTAGAGATTTAGGAAGTCAGAAAATGAAAAAGGCTAAGCTACAAACACAGCTTTACCCCACTATCAATCAGGCTGAGCAGAGAATTAACACTCTATCAGGCTTTAATCATGAAGGTGTGGTGATTTTGCCCCAGCTGGGGGCCAAATGCCCACCAGAGCCACTCTATCACTCCCCCTCTTAAATGGACAGGGGAGAGGGGAAAATATAACAAAGGTCAGTTATAAGATAGAAGCAATTTAATAATGAAAAGAAGCAAAAGCAATAGCTGCATGGAAGCAGGAGCAGAGAGTGAGAGAGATGAGAGATCTCTACTTCCCATCAGCAGGGCTCTCTATAGTTGATGGTTACTTCTGGAGAACAGACGCCATGGATGAATCTTCCCCAAACTTCCTTCTTTCACCTCATTCTTATATCTGAGCTGGTGGCATATGGCATGGAATATCCCTTTGACCAGTCTGGATCACCTGGTTCAGCTGTGTCCTCTCAGCATCTTGGGGCGAGGAGATGTTGAAAAAAAAAGCAACAAAAAAGCCTGGGTTCTCAGCTTAGCAGTAGCCACAACGCTGGTGCTTTATCAATGCTCAGCTACAGCATCCCAGAACACAGTATTAGAGGAGAATTAATGCTATCTCAGCTCAGTTCTAACCTACTACAGTAGGTGAGATGGGTATTTGGCAATGATCCCTTGCTAGATTTCTCTGTGGCTCAGCTGCCTTGTGATGCTGCAAGCAATATCCAATCATGAATCCAAATAGCAAAAGTCCAAGGCAGGTGGAAAAGCCGCCAAATTCAGAAGTGTCTCAAGACATGGCTTCCACAAGATAGACATTCGTGGAAGTGATGCTGCCTCAGCAGCGGCAAGGGAGAACCAAACTGATAGGGTCCCCCAGCCGAAATAGCAGCCAGGAAGTCGGATGTGATAGGGTCCCAGAGTAGCTGGGTCTGGGTGCTGCCAGCAGCTCTCTCAAATGGGCCCAAGGACTTGCCAAGCTTGCATGGAATGGTGCAGAAGTGGGGAGAACCATCCAAAAGCAGGGACAGTGCAAAACAGGAACTCTGTCATGGCAGAGACTCTGTTAAGTCAGGAACCCATCCTGTTGCGAGCTCTGTCAAAGTGGATACTTTGTGCCTTTTTCCCTTGCTCTATTTATGCTTTTCTAGACAAAGTGTCCATTTTCCATTTTATTCTGGGTGCAAAGAACCCAGCCAACCACCATCTGATTCCCAGCATGGGCTTCGACATGGGTCAATACACATGTGGAGAATGGCACCTTTTGCTGTTCCCCCTTCAAGCCTTCAGAGGGTGGGGAAAGCAGTTTTTGCACCTTCTTTTCCTCTTCATTCAAACTTTAAGGGGGAGGAAAAGGAAGGAATTTGGAGTGCTCTAGGACAGGTACCATGTTCATCTAAATTTCTACAGCATTTGTTCAATTTTTTTCATCAGAAAACTGAAAATACTGTTACATGCAGGGATGTGTTTGTATGACATCAATGTCTTTTCCTTTGTGATGCTTCTGTCATTTTCTTTTTCCCTTTTACCCACTTGGGATAGATGCACTTCTACATATATGACCAAAGAACAACTTATTTCTAGTTGAGGGGCTGCATCCATGTTCAGATATACCTTGTCAGAAAGTTGTCCTAAAGTATACGTGTCTGCAAAAGTGTATATATACAGTTAGGGCATAGTTTATAATCACCCCAAAGGTTCTGATTTGTGAAAGAAAATACTTTGTCTCTGAATTAATATATATTCAATGCTGTAAAGCCTTGAGTGTAAATTACTCATGGTAAATGCTTATTAGTGATAAAATTAGCTCAGTTGCAGATATTAGTTCACTTTGAAATTTCAATATATACTATATAAGACTATGTCCATGCAATGCTCAACTGTTTGAACAAGTAAGTTCATTATGGACAGGCTCCATGCAACTGTAGAATATTGTAAAACAAGTATTTTCAGATTCAAATACTAGCCATTTTTCACATGCAGTGGTTTAGCGAAGACAATGCTGATGAGAAGCACTTTCTGCTGTTTGCTGCTACTGTATCACATTCTGTAATGACAAATGTGTTTTGAACAAAACTATATTGGGTCCATAAAAGAAAATTACTCATGCGTAAATAGTAGTGGAAGGCCTGCCAAGGGAATAATGAAACTCTAGGACTTCAGTCATTGGTATTCAAACAAGTGAAAATGTTGAAGGCATTGTCAGCTTAATTTTCTTTTCTGGTCTAAACCTTAATACTGGTGTAGTCTTTGTAGCTTACATAGAATATGACCAGACCAATTCCATAGGAGATCCCTATATTGCTCCAGGACAATTTATTACTTGAGTAAATTCAATTCCTGTAGTATAAGACTCATAACTAGTTATATTTTAATTTAGTATATTCATCCAGAAAATGAACTGCAGAGATGATCAATAAGAATACTCTTTATTAAGCATAATAATGTTGAGGGTGATCTACAGATGGAAAAACTGCTCTCATAAGGCTAGCAGGAAAAAATTACATGAAGATAAGAATGGAAATCTCACCTTTATACCAGTGCTAATATCCATAAATTCCATTTTTCTACGTCCATCTTCTCTGCCTTGCCAAGTTTTCAGATCATGCTGTGGGCTGATGTATTTCTTAGTTGTTCATGTGTGGTTTAAAAGAAAAGTCTGTTGTTCAGCTGCTAGGTGGAGGAGGAGGGAGAAACTTAGGGAAGTTCTTAAGCATGTACAGTTATATGTACAACATTCTTGAGGTGAACCTGCCATGGTAGGTCTGAATAGGCCAAAATAGGCCTGAACATGTCCTGGACTGCCCAGACATGATTTTCTGCTCTCCCTCCTTCTGCTGTGGGGAGAAGCAACCATGGGAAAGAGGACAAAGAACCTGAAGCCAGTGAGTCTAAGGATTCTGGCTTGCCCAGACTTGTTTTGCTCCTGTTTATGTCCTGTGGTAAACAAGGTACATACACTTGGCTTTTGTCTGCCTCATGCAAGGCCTATGTTTTTCCCAAATTTGGGTAAAACAAGCCTATGGCTTCACCTAATATGGTCAAGCTTGGCTAACTGCCATTCTGATTGGCTATTCTGTGTCCAAAGGTCCATTAGTCTTGGGCTACATGACTAAAAAGTGATAAGCAAGTAACGCATTGTGCTCTGCCATTGTATTCATGCTTACTTGCTGCTTGCTGCTACTGCCAATGCTCTCTGCTTCTGGCAGTGTTTTGCCTCACTGCCTTGTAGCATCCTAAACTGCCTGGAAACTGCCTGCCTCAAGTTTACCGGGAACTGTCTCTAAATACCTCAACGCCATCAGCCTGCTTAGCCAGTGTGACATTGTGCTAGGACTGCACATTGCAAGACATCCTGCCTACACCTGACAAGATGAGGAGCCCTGAAAAGGAACACACAGATCATCTGGAGAAATCAGCACCAGGTCAGAGATTGTCTGCCTCTTTCCCCATCATCCTGTAAAGCCTGGGAAGAATAAGAAGCCTCAGGGGCTAAGACATCAGCAGAATTCTCTGAAAGTTTTTGGACACTGTCTTAATCTGTAGCTAGCTCTGCAAGTTGGGAAATAATATTTTGTGAGTAAATACTTAAGGCCTCTTGTAATTCACCTAGCCTTCTGCCATAGGCAGAAATGAGCTTCCTTGAGTCCATCTAGTGGGCAAGTAGTATATTCACCTCAAGAACCTTCTTTTCCAATCCAGTTGGGTTTAAATGTTTATATGTTGCTAGTTATTTTTTTTAGATCCAATGTTAGCATCTGTGTAATGTTTCCATGACCGTTTCAAGACAACCTGATTATTATTTAAATTAGTGGTTGGGGTGGTGACAGTTCTGAATACCAAAATTAATAAACAATATTAATTTTGAAAAATACCATCTCACGTCAATTAACTACCTCTCCATTACAGAACCTTACGATAAAACCATCCAGCTGTTAACAGAGTTAAGTATGTGTTTGCTAAGTACATTGTTATTTTAAGCAAATCTTTCTATCCATCCATAGGGAGACAGTAATAAGTTGGGGCTGAATTTTGGGGACTGGGAAATTGGATTGGTGGGGGGATGCACAGTGCTTTGCTTTTTCTAGGAGGAGGAAAGGAGCTACCTCCTTTCAGTATTTTCCAAAGGGATTATATTTCAGATGTATTACTCCTTCCCTCCCCCCTCTTCTTTTAGTCACCTATGAACTTGCAGAGAATCATAATTTTGGTAATTTTAAGATGTCAAGCATTTTAGGTTTAGTACTTCCAAGCCTTGAGATGCAATAATAAACCTTTTTCTCGACCACACAGATCCACAAAAATAGAATATACTGGTCTTTGTTTTTAAATAAGTTTTTTATATCCTTATGTAGCAAGCACCTAGCTTCATGTATGTTTGAGGGTGTTTTCTGTATGGGTTTTGTTTGTTTGTCTAGCTTTTTCAGAGAAATCACAAAAGCTTTTCCGAATTTCCAGGATTGTTTTTGATCCCTTGGTTAGTTTCCTGACAAATAACATTGCAGTCTGAATCAAAGCGCTAAAGAAAAAACTCATCAAGTATAATGGCAAAGCTCAATTGTTCCTTTTTCTGGCTGCTATGGAAACTTTCTTATGATAAGATGTCAGATGGTAGAGAAGCAGAGTGGAGAAAATAGCTTGTCTAAGCCAGAAGCAAAATTCCAGGCTCAGCTAATGCATACTCAGAAGAGCTGCTTGCCCACAAGCTTAAGTGGTTGGTTTCAGATTAGTAAACCAAGTAGAAGATGATTGAAGATGAGATCTTATTAGTGTCCTGAATCCATGGTTATGGTGTTGTCACTTTGTGATTCAGAATAATTTTCAATCTGATAGGTGGCTAGTGTATAACACTGTTTTCTCAGTGCAAAGCAGGTCATACCTGTTCATCTAACCTTTCTTCAGGGTTTGTCTGATTTACTTTGAACAGAGATTTCCAGCAAAAGGTCTGTGAAGTAAACATATACTTGCAAACATTTAACAGTGGATCATGGAAAACAATGTTTTACTCTGTAATCATAAAATCATAGAATGGTTTAGGTTGGAATCAAAGATCATCCTTTTCCAACCCCCCGCCATAGGCAGGGACACCTCCCACTAGATCAGGACGCTCAAGATCTCATCCAGCCTGGCTTTGAACACATCCAGGGAGGGAGCACACACAGCCTCCCTGGGAAACCATTCCAGTGTCTCGCCACCCTCACTGTGAAGAACTTTCTCCTGACATCCCATTTAAATCTCCTCTCTGCCAGTTTGAACCCATTCTCCCTCATCCTGTCATTACAAGACCTTGTGAGTAGTCCTTCCCCAGCCTTCCTGTAGGCCCCCTTCAGATACTGGAAGGTTGCTATAAGGTCTCCTCTAAGCCTGCTCTTCTCCAGGCTGAAAAGCCCCAACTCTCTCAGCCTGTCCGCATAGCAGAGGTGCTCCAGCCCTCTGATCATCTTTATGGCACTCCTCTGGACTCTCTCCAACAGTTCCATGTCCTTCTTGTGCTGGGGGCACAGTACTGCAAATGGGGTCTGACGAGAGCAGAGTAAAGGGGGAGAACAAACCTCAACTTTCCCCCCTGTCCATTACAAAACATTACATTTTACACTATTATATTTTTTATTTATTTCAATCATATTAGAAATTATATCACTAAACTTTATCCAAAGTGCACTGGAAAGAGTTTTTGAAGAAGGGTTAGAAGAGCACTCTGATAGGCTTTGATCTGATTGCATTTATTATCTGGTGATACACATGACAACTCCTTTCATTTAGCTAGTGAAATCATTAACTGAGGAAATGTCTTTTAATGAAAGAGCAGTTGTATGGGAGAACTGCTACTGAGCACTCGACAGTTTCATCTTCTGTAACCTCTTCTGTCTTATTATTTGGGCTTCAGTTTGGCTTGTTTAAAATGCATTAATGCTGTTTTTAGTTTTTACAGTAATATCTAAAACATTTCTGCTTTAGTTAAAAAAAATCTTAACTAGAACAACTTTTCAAATTCTTTTAAAGATTTGTAATGGTCTGAAATAATTTAGGAGAAAAATACTACATTGATAGGATGAAGACAAAAATGCACTTGCTTTGTCTTATTCTTACAAAATGGAAATTGCTTCTACTTGTATGAGGTTGTCCCCTCTTCTTGTTAGTGCAGTGCTTTTAATGTCTTCTTCCATGCCAAATCAAATCTGACAGATAAAAGTTAAAGTAATTTGCATGAACATGACCTATGTCTTCCTTCTGAATTTACATATTGAAGTAACAAGGGTAGCCTTCGATTTCTGTTTATATATTTCTATTGACTTTTTAAAACATTTTGTTAAACCTTTCCAAATCACACCTCAAGGTGAACAGAAGGTTTTGATTTGTCATGTTTTTCATGACAGAAAGGTACTGTATTAAAGCTGGAACAAATGTTCAAAACATTGGAACACTCCCAAATTGTAAGACTTGGCCAAAAAGGACTAAACAACCCTTGTTTGACACATAGTTGCTCAAAACACATGAAGAGTTGCAAATGACATGATGACATCCTCTGTGCATTATCCAAATTGCTCATTCTCTTTCATAATACACTAAAAATCTGTGACCCTATAAATGCATCACCAAGCCTCAAGCCATCAACACACCACTTTAACTTGCATCTCGTTCTCCACTGTAGCTACTTTTGTTTTGTTTTAATGAAATCGTGGTTGGCTGACAGTGTAAAATAACAGGTGCACATCTATCATTATGATAATTCTTTCTTGTAATTATGTTTTCCTCCCTATACTGTTGGAAGGTCATCTAGGCTGTAAAAATAGTATTTTGCAAGAATATTGCAAATGCTTTTCTTTGAAGCACTTCAATATAGAACCTGTGTGTTTAAGAGTTTGTGTTCATAAATGAAAGGGAATTCCCCATGGCTACATTACCTCCTCTTTAGATTTATTGTTATGTTTCAGAAACACTAACCTAAACTAATTTGTATCAAATGGGGTTTTCATGGCATAAAAGAAACATTAAAAACGTGGTATAAATCAGAGTTAAGCTTAGCTTTGCATGAACCCTCTTTGCTTTTGTGAGTTCCTACTGTAATGACACAGGGGAAGGTGGGGAGAAGATATACTTCCATAGCAGAAGCTGCTCAGCTCACTAATGCAATCTGAATTGTGTATCAACACATTAATGGTAAGGTCACAAAGTTAATGATGTTTAAAACTGTATTGTAGAATTTGCCTCAGCAACCTCATAAAAAGTAGCAACTAATGAAGTGCCTTTGATTTGTAGTGACACTAACCTTGTTTTTTCAGCACCAAAACACTAGGTTTATAGTTGTAGTTGGAAAGCTGCTTTGATTTTTATTGTATTCTGACTATAATTTTCACACATATTTCAATGGACCAGAGAGAATTCGTACATGGAAAACCAGCATCTATCCTCTGAAATGTTTCAGTGCTTAAGGCACTCCTCAGAGAACTTTGCACATAAAGTCTCATTTCATGCAAGCACCTTGGCTTTGTTAAATCTGATAACATTGTTGCAGTTTGTACTCTGGAAAAACAAAAACTTAGATTTATAATTATAAAACTAATAATTTTTTTTTTTTTTTAGAATTCTTATTATACTGAACTGGGACATTCACAGCAGGGAACACAGGTAGTTTAACTCTTAACTGCCCAAATTGGATAGTAATCATGAAAAAGCCTCAGAATTACATGTTCAAAATCACAGGATGTCAGGGGCTAGAAGAGACCCAAATAGATGATCGAGTCCAACCCCCCTGCCAGACAAGGACCATAATCTAGCTCAGGTCACAGAGGAAAGTGTCTAGATGGGCTTTGAAAGTCTCCAGAGAAGGAGACTCCACAATCTGTTCCAGTGCTCTGTGAGCCTTACAGTAAAATCTCTGTATAAAAAAATATACACCTAGTACCTACCCCTTTATTTTGATGCTTTTATTTCTATTTTTAGTGTTTCCTTGGACTCTAAAGCTGATACAATGTTCTTCACTGGGCAAAAATCAGAGAAAGAAGTTAAAAAGAGCTCTGGGTGCCTTGAGGCTTATCACTACAAAGATAAGGGAGATATTTAAGGTGAGAGTGGCAGGAGAAATGTGATGTGGTTGCTTCTTCCTCCTGAATTTTGTGTCTCCTTAGAGTTATTAATACTAATTCCCACTACTGTTCTCCCATTGCTCTCAGAGAAGGGGTGAAAACCTCCCCATAGTCTTCAAATATCCATGGGGAGGTTTGTCCTATAGGAACTACCTGGGACTATCAGTCCCTTCCCCAGTAGCATTCACAGAACTGGAGCTCAGATAGGCTGGGCAATGGGCCATGGAGCAGTTGGTACACACAGTTCAGTCCTGCTCAGGCCAAAGATGGTCCACAACAGAGAAGTTCAAACCCTGTAACATTATTGCATGCACTGTTTTAGATGATTGGCTAAAGGAAAAGTAGGGCCTTGATACCAATACATTGATATATTAAGCAGTTTGTGTCTGTATACATGTGGGTGGTATGCAAACAAGGTGGAGACAGTGATTTGAATACTGAATGCATATTCTGCCTTGTACAGAGGCAGCTGCAACAATCCAAGGATGAAACTGACAGGAAACTATCAGGTTTCAGAGTTACAGTTCTACCTCCACACAAAGGAAGCATTTCACTTATTCAATACTTCCTCCTTATATTTCCCTTGCTAGTTAGGATTTAGGCAGTTCTTGTTTAAAGCCTCTGAGTTGTATCCTTCTTGGTCTCACGCTATGAATCAGAAATTTCTCAAAAGCAACTCAGAAACTGGAAAGATGTGTACAAAGCTAAAAAAAAATATATGTTTCTATAAAATAACAGTGTTTTTTAGCATTTAATTGAAAACCTCTATTTTTTATTTATTACAACTTCATTTGAAAAAATGAATTATTGGATGAATAAGGATTAAACAGCCTGGAAAGGAAAATAATAGCTATTTATAAACATATTTTAATTTTCTCTTTTATATTTATCAGCTGCCTTCTATCATGCTTTACTCATGGACTTGCTAATGTAGTATTATACTTATAAGGAGTTATGTCCATTTAAAAAAACCTGCATTGATGTATTCTATGTACTCCATAAGCTGCCTCTTTTTCTTCTATTGCAGTAGCAATCCCACTTAAATTGTAGCAATGTTATGCCAAAGAGTATAATCAAATTCTTCTTAAAACCTAATTAGTTTAGCTGTGATGTCTCTTTCATTTCTGGTAATAGCTGCATAATATTTTGTATGTATTTATGCAAGGGAAGACACTTAAAACAGGTCAAAACAAAGGCATACAGCTACACACAAATATGACCACAGATAGGGTATTGAGCAGCTGATCAAAACACATTGGATTTCACAGCAGGAAAACTTCCCTATGATAGAGAATCAGATGGTAGAGAAGCAGAGTGGAGAAAATAGCTTGACTAACCCAGAAGCAAAATCCCAGGCTCAGCTAATGCATACTCAGAAGAGCTGCTTGCCTGTAAGCATAAGTGGTTTGTTTCAGATTAGTAAACCAAGTAGTAGATGATTGAAGATGAGATATTAGTGTCCTGAATCCATGGTTATGGTGTTCTCACTTTGTGAATCAGATACTAGGAGATAAAAAGTCTTTGTCAGTGCAATGAACATTCTAGGAATCTAAAACTGAAACTAATTAATATATTTTTTTAAGATAAAACTTTTTATACACAATATTTTTATAGAGATATAAAAATATGCATCTCTTTTCTCTTATCTCTCCCTGTGTTCACCTTCCCAGCATTTCACTTCCTTTTGAGTCAACAATTTCTGTATTTTTCAATGAAAATTGTTGTATTCTATTAACCATTTCCATGAATTACCAGAAAATGTTCTTCTCTATGGAAGAATTAGTGTGAATAAAGAAAATAGGAAGTGGTCTCATAATCCCAATTTTTATCCTTAGATGTACTTTCCCTTTCATGCATTTGTGGAGATCTTGGAGTTGTTTTTAGATAAGTGATCAATATTTTTTATTAAAAATTTCTTCAGAATGAGACAAGACAATGAAAGAATTACTGAAGCAGTGGAATGAATTACTCAGATAAAACTATGCTGAAAGTGCTACTGCGAACTAGTATAAAAATTTAAGTGTAAAAAAAAAAAGGTATGGTTTTGTGAATAACTTTTAAAAGAGGGTTTAATTCTACTGTGTATACATGGCTGCAAACGTGTGCACACTTGTTTCTGAGTCAAGTGATTATGTTCTTGGAATGGCAATGCAGATACTGCTAAGCTAAGAACTTGCAATCATTTGTGTGTCCTCTCCACTGATGTGGCACTTTCATCTTCCCAAGTACTTATTTTATGCCACTTTTTCCCTTGCTACTTTTGTGTTTAAAACCTAAATCTAGAAATGTAAGAATGGGCATCCTACATTTGTGTTTGAAATACAATAAGTAGTTGGGCTGTTTTTTTATGTGCAGTTATAAGGCAGAGCAGCTCAAAAAGGTCAATAAAAAGGTCAATTTCAGCTGGAGAGAAATTACATTAAAATTAACATGCTTTGATAATTAACTCTGTGGAATGAGGAAAACTTGAAAATAAACCTTTTTGGAATCAGAGAAACACTTGTCTAAGCTGTATGGAGTGTATGGCTACATGATAATTTTTTAAGTGATTGCTTTTTTATACTTTTCAGTTTTGGTTGATCTCAGTTGGCAAGGGACCCTAAATCTGTAAGGGGACATATATATGTAGTTTCATCTTGAATATGCCCTTACAAAATAATCTGTAACACTATTATCTTGGGTCATTCTGCCAGACAAGATTCTACTTGGTGCAGAACAGTTAAGTGAAGAGCTTGTAGCTTTTATATCTTTTATGACTGCACAGCTTCTGTCATTATCCTTTACAATGAAGAGCAGTGTACTGAATTTTGTTGTACTGTTATTAGGATCAGCAGTCTCAAGAAGTGACATTATTTGAAAAATCTTAACTTTTCACTTCACCACTTGCATCATTTAAGCTGATGACTGCAATGAGAAAGATGGAAAAAGAGAGAAAAATTACAA
Source organism: Psilopogon haemacephalus (assembly GCA_013396835.1). Classification (NCBI taxonomy): domain Eukaryota; kingdom Metazoa; phylum Chordata; class Aves; order Piciformes; family Megalaimidae; genus Psilopogon; species Psilopogon haemacephalus. The sequence goes on from VWZI01022738.1 coordinate 98,924, forward strand.
TAATCCATCTGTCAGCGAAAAAAGAGAGTAATAAAATACCCTGGTCTAAATGAAGCAATAAATCAGAAAAATTATCTGACTGTAACAGCTGGTGAAGATCTTAAAATTCCTTTTCTATTTAAACATAGCCCAAGGTTTGCTTTAAAAGTACCTAAGAGTATTTCTAAAAGAAAATGCCTATTCAAATTGTATTCATTTTGACCTCAACAATACACAAAGGAGAACTTCTCTTTGTGGCATTCAGGATCTCCACAAAATTTCAGTGAGATGTTTGGATGATAGCCAACATTTTTGCAGTAAGTCTTCACACAATTTTACTTAGTTCAGTCTCCAAAAATAATGGCCTATTTTTTTCACAAGTTTTGCATTAAGGTGAGGTATGACTGTGAAGGAGACTTCTGAATTTGTATTACATGAGGTCATATATGATGATACCTGTTCACTTCAGGAGCTATTGTTAACATAACTGACCTGAACAAGAGTGATAGAAAACTTTGCGTTTGCTCTAACTACAGCATGGAAAATTCTACAGCATGGAAAATTCTGCCAGCAGGGGGTCTGAACATTCAGTTTCTTCAGTAAAATGTGTGTACTAGAATCTATGTAACTGGTAAAGTAAATTCAGATCTAGTCTGGAAAATTAATGTGTGAGCCTATAGCTGTTTCTAGGCAGCTACAAAGCCTAATTGGTATTTTCTAATGCTTGTTTTCTAGTTCTTGGAACTCTGCAAGAAAATATTGCTAATATCTGATTTCCTCATAAAGGGCTTTCCTTTTTTTCTTTTTTTCCCCCTTCCCTTTCCCATGATTATTTCATCAAGATAGTAACATTAATGAAAGTACACATGCTATGAAGCTATTTCGTTTAAGATCTCTTAATATTACTGTAGTTAGATAACAAGATCCAAGCCCAAAGGCAAGACGCTACATCATCACTGCTATAGAACATGGGAAACAAAAGGACACATGAACTTAAAAAACTTTTTGCTACACAAAAAAAGTACTAGAAATTTCTCCTACGTGAGAGATTCTCTTTTCTAGGGTGGTACAAATGAGCTTTCAGTCAAAGTTCCTTCATTTCTCACAGGAGGTTATCTGTCTTTCTAAGGCAGCAACTAAAGGGCAGCATCCTTGGCTAAAGTATTTCCTCAGCCTTTTTTGTCCTCCGAATCTAGAGAAAATTAACTGTAAACTATGAAATGTGGAAAAGATACAGATCTATCCATAACTTACTGTAGCTGTAGCTGCTAGGACCTCTCTGTTGCTTTTATTCATGAGAGGTTTTGGACCTGAAGCATGCGAAGCCATGGTATTCCTACAGGTACAGAATGCACTTCAGTTTGTATTTCTTTTTTTTTCTGCCAAACTGACTAGAAGCAGTTGTATGCTTGAGAATACACCTTCTAATATGAAAACGTTGTTGGTTCTGGTATATTATATATTGTAGTAACCCTTCTATGTGTTCTAATGCTACACTTGGATTATCCAGCCTAACATTCATCCCTTCAAATCAAATGTAGAATGCCATTCATGTCAGCTTGATATCTTTCAACAAAAAATCAGGTATGCATGCCTTGTCAAACACTAAACTGAAGACCACATAATTTTTTGTTTGCTGGGGTGTGTTTTTGTCTCTTTGATTGTTTTGTTTTGTTTTTCCTTAATGTAGGAACAATTAAATGGTTATCAGTATATTAAACCTCAGGAAAACAAATTGCACATTCTTCAAAAATTTAATTAAACACTGTTTCTAAGTTCATTATATAAGACAATGTTCAGACATGCTGTATCTAAGGAACAAAGATGTTTGCTAATCTGGTTGGCTGGAGCACATAATTTATTTTNTGTGCACTCAATCTTGAATGTGAAATGTAAGCTGGTTTTCCTCAATTTAATGAAAATCTGTAAAACACTAATTTTTCTCATAAGAGACTAAAGAAAAAAATCCCCTTTGCATCTCTAAGATCTATATAAAAACAATTAGTTATTAATTATGGAAAGACTGTAATGAATTATTTATATCTGTATTAAGTGGCACCCTACATGTTTGTAAGTGTCTTTTCAGTCAAGTGTGTTTGTTGAGTAGAACAATTTTGTATATCTCTATTATCTTTTTTTTTCTGTTTGGTGATGTGAAAAACTGCCTTTTTTTTTTTTTTTGGGGATGTGAAAAACTTCCTTTTTTTTTTTTTTTTTTTTTAATACTATTCTCTATGGCCCAATAGAATTCTTAGCATCCTCGTTCTTTGTGAGAATATGTCAGCTCTCAAGTGTCCAGTACTTTTTTTCTGATGTGGACTCTTTAAAACCCACAAGGATGTCTAGGTTATCAGATTCACTTTAAAATGCTGCCATTCATCAGTTCAGTCTAGTGCATTCTCAGTAGGGAGTTGCTATATTGGCTAAAGGCTATGCCACACTGCAGCTCAGAAAATGTGAAGAGAAAGGCAGCCAGGCTCAGGCTAACTATATCATTAACTTTGCTTCAGCCTGCAATACATCAACAGTGCATTGGACCTAGTCGTGTTGGTGGTTGGGATTTTTGGATGTGTTTTCTTTGTTTGGGGGGTTTTGTTTTGCTTTTTATGGCTGCTCTACCACAGTAAATAATGATCAGGGATATTTATTCAGAAAGGAACACCATTTAGTCCTTCAGAAATTCACTGTTTTCTTGAACATGATATACAGCGATTGCTCATTAATTTTACCATACATTTTTCTCTTGACTTTTAAAAATAACTATTCATTATTTGAAAGCCAGAGGAAAAGGTAGAGGTGATGTCTTTACCTGTAAATGGCAAGATAATGTCCATGGCTAGCCCTAAGGAACATGTAACATAAATGATGTTACCTTACTCTTCTTGCCAGTGAATGTCGCAGAGCCATGTATATTGATTAACTAGTGACTCAAATCAGCTCTTTTCTGTGTCATATTGACTGGACCTATTTTGTACCTATTAAAACCTAATTGGGTCTCAGGGCAGTAATGCTTTTTAGTTTATAGGCAGCTTACTTTCAATCTATGTTGACAGGATTGGGCTTTAACTATCATGGGAGCATACAATCCAAAGCTAATCACCTGTAAAGATGGAGAAAATCAGTTTTAAGCAGATCTCTGCAGACAGTTTAAGCATTGGATGGAAGAAGGATGTGTCAGTGATAGCAGAAATAGCAGTCCACTGTGGGATTTGTCTGTGTGTGACTTGTGACATGGTGTAAATTCAATAGAAATTACAATAGTGGGCTGCAAATGAGTTTCAGCTGAAACATGCTTTTCCGTGGATTTCTTCTTAACAGAAATATATATTTAGACACTATCTGCAAAGTAGATACTAGCTATCAGGTCGAAATGTGTATTTTAGTGTGGAATCCTACTTTTCACTTCAGAGAGTAAAAAGTCAGCTAACTTATTTAGAATAAAACCTAAGAACTTCCATTTAATTTTGTTAGAGTATATATGTAACTATCAGTTACCATTAGTTGTATAAAATAGATCAATAATTAACATTCTGGTTTCTTGCCTTTTAAATATCTTCTGACAGGTCACCTTTCCCTGTAATGAATTACTTGAAATGTTGTGTAAAACTTGGTATGTGGCTAGGTGTGTTGTTTCGGGTAACTGGCTTCACTTTGAGGCACACTCTCTCATCTCCTGAAACAAAAATGAAAACAATGTAACAAAAGCAAACCCCTGTGGCCACCAGTGTGCAGAGTAGTTATTTCCCTAGTGGTTCCCATGCAACTCTGGGTGTAATGGTGGTGGGACAGACTAATTCCCAGAGACATGGGGAAAGCTGCTGAACAACAACATGAGGCCATTAAGGATCACTCAGCCTCTGGCTGCTGTTACTTCATGGTATGAAAGCTGCAAGTGGCCCCTGAATCAGTATCCCTGTGCTACTGGTCAACCTGGCTCCACCTACTGAAAGCACTGCAGGAATAGCCTTCATTATTCCTCTGTTTCCACCTGAATAGCAGAAAGTCACATTTAATCAAGTTGGAAAAAAATTTCATCTCAACAACTTCAAATATCCTAACATTCTCTGCTTGAACTATTTCCCCCAATCCTGACCAAATGCCAAAAGTACACATATCTGAAAGTACTTATTTATCAAAGGAGATTTAATAGCACTTCCAAGCTATCCCCAAAGATAGATAGGAAATGAGACTGGGATGCTGGATTATGGCTTGTGCCATACTGAAGTGAAGGTATATTCTGTTTCTATACTTTTCTTGTGATAGCCACTGTCCTGAAGATCTTTATTATCACACCACTCACTGCTTTCTTATCTTGTTCTTGGCTGGGGGCTCTCAGTGCTACTGGAATTAAAATAATAACCACACGCTTTTCCGCGTATTACCATGAATCTTAATATGTGAGATTACTTGCAGTAGCAGGTGCTGTGGCTATATGTTTTCAGATTTGATCTTTAATCACCTGCCTGAATTAATCCACCATGCAGCTGGAACACATTGTGATTTTAAGTGGGCTTTCACTGCAGGCCCAAGAAAAGTAATGTAAGCAAAAGATATGAATCAAAACCATGTATTTTTATTTATTGTACTAAACTATGCTTAAAGGGAAAAATGTTTTATTCATGCAGATCACTTATGTATTACGATATCTTTCAAATATTGAATATTTAATATTTCCTCAGTACTGCAAGCAATTCATGCTTGAAACTTTTCCTGAAAGCAATCATACAGTTCTTATAAAGTTTAAAAAAAGAAAACAAAGCATCTAGTTAATGGTTCACTTTTAATGCCTGGATCAAAGTAGCATTTTGCTCAGCTTAATAAAAAGCACTGTTGTATCTTCATTTCCTCTATATAGCCTCTAGTGAAAATGTGGTTTTAGGATGTCAGCTGAGAAGATTTTGAGAAAAAACATTTTCTTGTACATTTTTTCTTGTTTACGCATATGAAGATGTTTCTTTTTGTACATGTAGGAATGGATAACTGGTAAGAAATCCCGCTTTGTTACTGTAATGAGAAGTTGCACAAAACAGTACATACACATTTTCTCTATGATTTTTTTTACTTGTCAGAATAACTTTGTGCCTCATACACGTTGGAATAGACTTCCCAAAGAGATGGTGGATTCTCCTTTTCTGGAGTTATTCAAAACTGGCATGGACACATTCCTATGCAACCTGCTCTAGATGAACCTACTTTGGAAGGGGGATTTGACTAGATGATATCCAGAGATCCCTTCCTACCATTCTGTGATTAAGACTTTTCATTACACAAGAAATACCTAAAGGATTTCAACAATATGCCTTATTATCTTCTAATAGAATTGCAGTCAGTACTACATATGCAGATTGTATCTTATCAGACAGGCTACCAGGGAGTAATAGACATTGATTTGAAGAAATTCTTAAGGGAGTGACATTTGCAATACACTGATGTATATTTAATGATAAGACCTATGACCTGCCAATAAAAAGTTTAATTGTATCCCTATTCTTATTTAGGCATTTTTGTTCAAAATAAATTATTTATTGACCACTTTTAAGTATCTTTAAAGAAACCAAATTTTCTGCATTACTTGTTGTAGTGGGTTTGCAGTGACCTGCCCCCCCACCTT
>VWZI01022739.1:8421-24716 GCA_013396835.1 Psilopogon haemacephalus
GGTCGTGCAGCCGCCGCCGCTCCTCCCCCGGCAGCCCGCGCCGCGCCGCGCTTGAGGGGCTGCACACACCTTCCTCCCCCTGCCACCGCCCCCGGGTCCCGCCGCCCCTCAGCACCGCACATGCCGCAGGGCCCCGCCGGTCCTGGCCCTCCCCGCCGAGCCCAGGCCAGCCTGAGCGCCCCGCCGCTGGCGGGGAAGGCGGCTCCGGCCCCATGGAGTGCTACTACATTGTCATCAGCTCCGCGCACCTCAGCAACGGGCACTTTCGCAACATCAAGGGAGTTTTCCGAGGCCCCCTCAGCAAGAACGGGAACAAAACTCTGGTAATGGCTTCTTCTCTTACCTGCCCCCTTCCCTGTTCTTTAACAGCTGCAGCTCGGGCTGCCTGGAAGCCGCTGCGCGCGCGTTGCTAGCGATGCGGGCAGCCGGCTGCTCGGCCGACGGCTCTCTGCGCGGCCGAGGCTGTCCTTCTCGCTATGTGCGGACGCGCTGCCCTCAGCTCGCGCCGGCTGGGCTCCCTTTCTTGCCGGGTAGAGCTGCGTCTCCGGCTCTCCTCGTTCCTGGGTGCACTCGGCCCAGTGCTGGGCTAGGTGCTGGCGTGCTCTTTCTGCAGCTGGTGGTGTGGGGGCTGGTCCTGGAAAGGCTGCGAACGGAGAGTGCGAAGACCCTTCTTGGCGGAGAGCCGCGGGGCCAGGGCTCCACCGCCCCAGGCAGCGGCTCCGCTGAGGCGGCCGGTGGACATCCCTCGGCGTAAAGGGCTACGGCTGGGTCACCCGGGGAGTGACTGTCACCACCCGTGGTGGTGCCCTGTGACTACCGAGGCACAGCTGGAGGTCCTGTTCGATAAGGTGAAGAAAGGAACCTTTGCAAAACTAGTTCACTTGAGACCTCTTTGTGTAGAGATTCCTGTTGGGGAATACCTTGAGAAGCGATATACCTTTTTTTTTTTCTTAGTTGCCAAGTTTGTTTGTTTTTTTTTCCTTTTTGTTTAAAGCAGAACTCTGGTTTTGAGAGGAAATTATGATTTTAGGTAATTCGGCTCCATACTCCGTAGGCTGTAAACCCTGTTTCTGTACAGGTTTTGGTATCTTTACAGCTATTGGATTTCCTGCGGCTCTTGCTGACTTGCGTGGATTCTCTTTGCTACTATTACTGAACTTTAATGGAACAGTTATGACGTGATAGCATTGGCAATACATGTGCTCTCCCACCTGCTTAAATAAAAAGGACTGCAGGATGACAGCGGGCAGGGTGAGCTGCAGCACGTAGAATCTCAATCACGGCACAACAAAGTGTGGACAGATATCTGGAGATGAAGCTGAAAAGAGTGGCTTAGGTCGTACGTTTATTGCGCTTTCCCATCACCCTCTTACTCCAAAATCCCCTTTCGAGGAGATGGAGCAGAACTTAACACATTCTTGTTCCCTCGAATGAACGACCTATATTGATGGGGAATTTACTGAAGTACTCAACATTTGCAAGAGTTGGCAAACTCGCAGTTTTTCCCTAAATAAAGAGATTAAAGCAAGTCTGAGCCAAGTCATAAAAATAGTAACTACTACAAGAGAATATGAGGCAGATTTTTTTTTTCCCATTTCAAATGCAAAAATCCCGCTTTTGTCTTGTAAATCTTAACTACGGGGATTCACTTGCTGTGGATACTGTGTATTTTTCTGTCAGAGATTACATTCTTGAAATTTTAGACAAGTATTTGTAGTATCCATGAGATGGCAATATGTGTGTAATATTTCACTGCAGCAGTTGCAAGACTGAGACTTACTGTCGAAATATTTGCCATGCTTTAAATGAATTACACAGCGCAGCGGTGGCTTTCTGCTGAACACTTTCAGTGAAGATGCATTTGGCAGAGCTGAGAATACGCTGATGTGACTTTTTCACTGTGTGTTACCTTGCAATTCATAATTGATTCTGCTTCAATAGCATTTTAGTCTTGCTATTTTTTTTTTAATTTATTCTTTTGTTCCCTTGGGGGAAAAAAGGGGAAAAAAAGGAAAAAAAAAAAAAAAAGTCGTACATTCCTGATCAGTGTATTTACTGGTAAAATAAAAATTCAGTGTATCCCAAAATACACTGGTATTAACTTAGAATTCAAAGCAGCATATTGCACAATGTCTAGAGCACTCTTACTTTGGAAATAAATTGAACTCAATCCTGCTCTCCAGTGAGGTAGATGTGAGGGAAGAAAAGAGAGTAGTGGTTGTGTTTGCCTTCCATTTTTTTGTCATTGTGGGCAGCAAGTACTGAAACCGTAGGAGTTTTTTGCAGGGTTATAAAGGGAGAATTCTTGGCACTGGCTCTGGACAGCAGAACAAAGGCCTTCACTAGGAGATAAGTGGTGTGTATGCAAATATTGAGACTGTTGTTTGAATGTTTTTTAATATAAAGGAGGTAAGGCTATCATTGACTTGTGATATAGGGTGTTGGGGTAGTTTGAAAGCATTGGAGTACGGTTCATCCAGCTTCCATGGGAAAATTAAATGTTGCATTATTTTATTGAACTGGGGACATGCACTGGAAACAGACTTGCAGACATACAAAGAGTAAAATCTTTATTAGTACAAAGTCGTCAGAAGTTCTGATAAGAATTGAAGCCTTTTAATATGGTCTTGGTAACTTCAATCCTAGAATAAGACTAGGAGAAAGAACAGTTTGTAATTCTAAACCCCAGAATGTTTTGGAGCCATTCTGACTGAGGTCTGTCTTCTCATTCTGCTGTAAGAACATTGTCTTCACCTGTGCTCCAGGCTCTCTAAAATCACTTCTTCCTCATAAACTAGGGAGGACTTGAAAACAGTCTCTGCTTGTGCAGCATGGAATTGCTTCTGTGTGAAACTTAAGATACTCATTAAGCTTTACTTCTCTTAAAAATGTTATGCTACCACACTGTCTAGAAAAAATGATGATGGTGTGTGTGACAGTAGGAGTTTCTCACAAGTAAGAATGTGCTGGTCCTAGTGAAGTAAGGGGATTCAAGACAATTTCATGTACTGTATCTTCAAACCTGAAGCTGATTAGGTTTGAAAGGATGAAGATCGTTAGAACTTTTGGCTGCTCTCCCACTCTGGGTTGACCTGGTGTTCACATCTTTTTCTCCCTAATCTCCAAGAAAAGTCCCTTAGAAGTACTTTTCCCTGAATGTTTGTCCCTGCAGGTCTGTACATGTCCCATGTCCATCCCCTGCCTGTGTCCTCTTTCACATGGAACTAATAATTTAAAACTTTATGAAGTTTTGCTTCAGAGCTCCCAGAAGGTAGTAAGAGGAGCTACAATCCCTAGCTTGCCTATAAGGGGGCATGAAACAAAACTTTTGCTCCTCTAAAAGAATCTGTCAGTGGAGAGCATCTGAGAGTTATTCTTTGGTAATGAAAGTGGAATAACAATGTTTCTCTTTCCTTTTCCTATGCATGGCCTCTCTCTAAGTCATGGTTACCTCTAATGCCTATTGAGTGCAGCGTTTTGAGATGGGGTTGTTTGGGAGGTGGAGAGGAGTGAGTGAGGGATGAAGATATGGAGTAGGAGAGGAAGGCTATGGTTCTGTTCCTCAAGAGAAGACGTAAAAGGAAAAATCTGAGCTTGGAGAGAAATGAAAGGCACAAGAGGGAACACAGCAAGGGATGGATTTATACAAACTGAGAAAAGAGGGTGCAGTAAAAACAAGACACTTTTAAAATTAAATTGAAAAAAAAAATGTTTGGGAATGAACCCTGAATGAGATGATAAGTTTGGATAAAAGAAATTGATGGTATTTGGGCTGTTGGAGAAGGCTTTATCCTTCCCTACTATGGTTTCTGCTATCTGGAATATCCTTCAGATAGACGGAATCTCATAACAATAGCTAATCTGCTGCTGGAGTGCTCTGTGTGAACTCTTTAGAAGGAATTTTTTTCTTGATAGAGTACTGTCCAAGTTGACCAAGTGGTGTCTGGTCTTTGCACGGCAGAACTCCAGTGACTAGCATGAGTCAGCAGTGTATACTGATGTGGTGTATTTCTGATGCTTGTCCTGCATTTTTCTGTCATGCTGTGTATGCCTGAGTGCTTTGTTCAGTCATTATAGGTCTGGTTGTGCTTGGCCATTTCACAGAATGACAGGGGCTGGAAGGGACCTCTGGAGATCATCTAATCCAATCCCTTGCCAGAGCAGGGTCATCTAGAGCAGGTTGTGTAGGATGGCATTCAGATGGGTTTTGAATGACTCCAGAGATGGAGACTCCACTACTTCTCCAGGCAGCCTGTTCCAGCACTGTACCACCCTCAACACAAAGAAATTTCTTGTCATGTTTAGATGGAGCTTCCTATGTTCATGCCTGTTACCTCTTGTCCTATCACTGGACACTGCTGAAAAAACATCATCCCCATCCTCCTGACACCCAGCCTTTAAGTATTGATAAGCATTGAGGAGATCTCCCCTTGGTTTTCTCTTTTCCAGGCTAAAAAGCCCCAAGTCCCTCAGCTTTTTTTTGTAAGAGAGATGTTCTAGTCCCCAAACCATCTTCATAGCCCTTTGCAGTACCCTCTTAAGCTGTCCTTGAACAGGTGAGCTCTGATTTCTTGTCAGAATTAATAGTTGATTATTTTTGAAGCTTTTCCCAAGGCTGTTCTTTTTAGCAGCAGCAATTTATAGAAATTTGTTTGCTACCAGCTGTGGGTTGTTGTTTTTTTTTTTTTTAATCCACAGATCTCCTGAAGTTTTTCATGGCCTTACTCTGTTCTCTCTCTTTCTTTTTTTTCCTTATGCCTTATATTATTGCTGTCAAATTACACAAGTCTTTCATTGTAATTCATCTTCCTTGCTGTGGCGGCTGTCTTGAAGCTTATAATCTCAAAAAAAGTATTGAAACTTGTATGAAAAAATATCTCTCTGGAGTGAGAAATCAGTTGTTTGGAATTGCAACCACAGGTGATTTGCTAAATCCTTCAAATGGCTTTCAGAATGAAAAGTGAACCATTTTAAACTGTTGCCCTAGTTACAAGTGCTGGTTGGTCAGTGAGAAAACCAATGCTTTTGTCTTCTGAGTAGCTGGTCCCTGAGTGGTGACTGCGTATCTGCTGTTTCACTCAAAAATATTCCATCTGTGGAAATGCCTTTATCTCCAAGGATGAAGAACCAGTCTTGAGGGGCTTGTTCACTTCTTTTACTTGGACAGACAGATTTTTCTCTGTTGGTGAGCAGAATGAGGATGTGGCACAGTCTGAGCAGCGGACTCATGGTGGTTCATTAATGTGATCTCAAAGTGCAAAACAGGTGACTCATGCCGAGGTGTTTTACTTCAATCAACAGTGAAACTTTATTGTTTGGCTGTAAGAAATAGAGTGAGAAGAGGAAGGGGAAAAGTGAAGACAGAAAGGGGAAGAGGTCCTATAGCTACCAACAATGTGAGAATCCCAAAGATGTCACTCTGGTCCCAAGCTCCAGTCCTGCTGGTCCTCCTCTTCTTCTTATTGTTGTATCCTTCTTTCTTCGTGTTGCTGGAATAGGCTACTTCTGTTGTAGTGAAGTGCAGAGATGAAGTTGAGAGCTCAAGCTCTTGAGGCTCTGAAGCTCTTGCTGTTCTTGAGACTCTATCTGGTTGCTAGGGATACATCTTTTTATATCCAACTCCACATCTGCCACTGACAGAACTCCCCTCTCTCTGCGCCTTGTGCCCCCCATGATGTAAGATTTCCATGCATGCTCAAGGAGGAGTGCCCAATGAATGATCTGCCTTGGAGGTGGGTAGCCTGAGACCAGGAGGTGTGTTTTGGTATTATAATGCCATTATAATGAGCAAAGTTCACTTGAGTTCATGGTTCCCTTAGCAACACCAGAGCATCAGTCTCTGATGGCAGCAGCTCCATTCTTTGGTTCCCAGATGAGGATCTGAAACAGTAGAACTATCACAGGTGGCTGGTATGGACCAGTGGTACCAGGCTGGTTTCTTCCTACAAAGGCTTGCATCTTTACCACATTCCATTGTGTGGGAACAACAACTTAATCAATAACTTATTATGGAGTAGGCTGCTGCAGCCTCATTCAAGATGTTAGCATGGCTTCTAGTCAAAGTCCCTGAAGGCAAGGGAGTCCTGATTCCTGATGACAATGGTGAGACAGAGAATGACCTTGAACCACTCCTTACAGAAAGGTCCTACTGCTTGCCCAAGGAGGGCAATGAAAAGTTTAGAGCTTTATATGGTGTAAATTGCTACTGTAATTCAGATTTTGAATGTCTTGTTGATATTGATGGAAAATAGGTGAGAGAATTTTTTTTTCCTGGTAAGCAGCTTGCTAAAGAACTGTATAGTTTCAAATAAGCTGAGCACAGAAACCTGTTATTGCATATAACAATGACTTTTATATATGCATGCATATATATATGTGTCTGTATATGTATATATATATGTTGTGCTAGTGTGAGGCTAATTGAAATATTTTAATGAGAGAAATTAGATCATTAGTTGTGAAAAGAAAATAATGATAAAGTCTATATAATTTGTTGCTTTGCTGAAAGGGATAAAAAGCCAAAATATTAAAAAATCACCCTCACTTGGTGTTGTGTCACTGGATCTAAAATATCCTCTTAACTCTGATTTGCTCTAATATTTCTCCTCTAATCTCAGCTAACAACTAACATGTAAACTTTGCTGGCTTTTGTTTTTGTTTGTCTGTCTGAGATAGATGTGGAGGTGGGGAAATTAATGTGTCCGAGTCAGGAATTATAAAAACAGGATTATTTTATTTTCCTGAAACCCTGCCTCCAAACTACACACAGAATGAGTTTTGGGTTTACTTACAGGATCAGTTGGATTGGGAAGAATCTTCACAAGGATGCTATAGACAAATTTAAGATTTAGGAAGTCAGAAAATGGAAAACGCTAAGCTATAAACACAGCTTTTACCCCACTACCAATTGGCTGAGCAGAGAATTAAGGAGAACAGCAGCTTTACTCACAATGGTGAGATAAGTGATTCCTTGCTGGCAATGATTCCTTGCTGCAGTCTTTGTGTCTCGGCTCATTCTGGCTGCAAGCAATACTCAATTGCAGATTCAAAACAGCAAAATCCAAGGTGGGTGGCAAGACCACCAAACTTAGTAATATCTCAAAAATATGGTGTCCATGAGACAGAGATTTGTGGAAGCCACACTGTCTCAGCAGAGACAGGGGAGAGCCAAGCTGCTGAGATCTCACCAGCCAGAATAGCAGCTAAGAGCTGAGATCTCACCAGCCAGAATAGTAGCTAAGAAGTCAGCTGCAGCAAGGTCCCAGAGAAGCCGGGTCAGGATGCCGCTGGCAGCTCTCTCAAATGGACCTAGGACTTGCCAAGCTTTCAAGACTTGCACAGAATGGTGCAGGAGTAGGGGACTGTCCAAAGGCAGGGACAGTGTAAAACTGAGAGCTGTGCAAAATGTTAGCAGGTGTCCTAAAGCCGTGACGGTCCAAACAGGAACTTCTTCAGGAAGGGCTCTGTAAAACGGGGAGCTCTTCCATGCAGGAATCTTTCAGCTGGAAACTCTCACACCTTTTCCCTTGCTCTATTTGTGCTGTCTTGGACAAAGTGTCCATTTGCCAATTTATACTTGGCACGAAAAAACCAGCCAACCACCAGCCTGATTGCCTGTGCGGGCTTTCACACGAGTCAGCCCACTTGTGGAAAGTTGCCTTTTGCTTTCCCCTTTAAGCCCACAGGGCGAGGGATGGGAAAGCAGTTTTTGGGCAATCTTCTTCTCCCAGTTCAAACTCACAGGGGGTGGGGATAAGGAAGGAATTTAAGGTGTTCCAGGACCATAGAGAGGGAGAAATGGGGTAGCTTTGAGCCCTTACGGGCAGTTTATTTGTGGGAAACTTCCTAACCCACATCATAGGCATATATAGGTTTATACTTTGGTTATGAATATGTACACAGGGGACTGCAGGGGTAAAAGTGAGATAGTGATCCCCTCCCCTTCAAAAGAGGCAGTCATAATTTATCTCAAATCAAACTCTGAGCTCAGTGTGCTAAGCCTTGTGGAAAGGAAGATCACATGAACTTCAGGTGGCTACCCATGTAGTACAACCTCCTGCCTGCCAGCCAGCTTGGACACGGGTACAGGGAGTTCATGCTGACCTTTAAAATACAAGGTAGGTCCAGGCCTGTCTGTAATGCTCTGTAAGGAGTGGCTGAGGGAACTGGGGTTGTTCGGTCTGGAGAAAAGGAGGTTGAGGGAAGATGTCCATCTCTACAGCTCCTGAAAGGAGGTTAGAGTGACTGGAGGTCAATCTGTTTTCCCAAGCAGCAAGTGTCAAGGTGAGAAGATAGTCTCAGGTTGTGCCAGGCAGGGTATCGATTGGACATTAGGAAAAATTTCTCCACTGAAAGTGTTGTCAAGTCCTGGAACAGGCTGCCTGGAGAAGTGGTTGAATCATCATCTCTGGAAATAAAGACGTGTAGACATGGTGCTTAGGGAAGTAGTTTAGCAGCCAGCTTGGTAGTGTTCTGTTCACATCTGGGCCCAGTGATCTTAAAAGTCTTTTCCAGCCTAAACAATTCTATGATACCCATTTAGCCCATGTTTTATTTATCCAGTTGTTTGTACAATCAGCTATCTTGCCTGGCAAGGTATCTTGACAGGTTTATTGAACAAAACTGCTTTGATTTTTTATTTATGTACCTCTTTGTGTATATGTATCTTGATATATACAAAACCACTTATTTAAAAAGTCCTGGGGCTTGGTTCTGCTTTAATAAAAATGCTGTGGAGTTCAGAAAGGGATGCACTACTGTCTTCGGAAAATATTGTGTTGTTCAGGCTCTCTGTTGCATTCAGTTCTTTTACCTTGGGTATAATATCTCTGTATTTCTAGATCAATTGGAGTAAATATGTTGTGGTGGACAGAAAAATCTATTTCTTGAGAGTTTTTATTACAAATATCTATACCCTACTACAGTAAGAAAGTGAACTACTTGTAAAACAGCTTTTGTGATGAAGAATGCTGAAACTGTGGTACTTCTGCGTGGTCAGTTGGAAATGTCAGCTGATTTCCAGGTCTCTAATCCAGATGTGAAATAAACAGTGTTTGCCATGGCTTTATTTTCAATACAGGCAAAACCAGGACTTGCAGTTCTCTGCCACATTGCCTCTTGCCAGTAGCTGAGAGTAAATTTTAAATTGTTGCCTTATACAGGCAGAATTTAATAAAATCTTTTGATGTGTTGTTTGTCATCTTGAGCGCTGCAGAATTTGTGGAGATGATAGGCTAGAGGTGTATTGGTTAAGGTAGAAAAATCACCCACTGCTTCCATCAGTGGTTTGTCCCCCATGGATCTGCTCAGGTCTTTGGCATTTCAGCATGCTTGTGACCTGAGTTTGACACATGAAAATTCAGAGTCACAGATTGCTTTGGGTGGGAAAAGACCCTCAAAGGTCATCTTGTCCAACCCCATGAAGTCATCAGGGACACCTCCAACTAGAGCAGGCTGTCCAGAGCCACAGAAAATGTGATCCTGAATGTCTCTGGGGAAGGGCCCTCCACCACATTCCTGGTACCTGTTTCAGCATTTTATCTCACTTGTTGTAAAGAACTTCTTCCTTATGTCCAACCTAAATCCCCTCTGCTCTGATTTCAAACCATTGCCCCACATCCTATCACAAGTCCTTCTAAACAGTCCCACCCCAACCTGCCTGTAGGTCCCCTTCAGGTATTGAAATGCTACTATAAGGTCTCCTTGGAGTCTTCTTCAGGCTGAAGAGCATCACCTTTGTGATGTTCACGTCTCTTCTATGAGAGCAGCTGAACAGCCCTAACCCATCAAAATATTTAAACAACAGAACAAATTCTACCTAACTTAATTTGAATAATTAGTGTCACTTAAGTCACGATTGAAACCAACCATTCAGAAGACAACAAAATAATCCAGTAAAATAGAAGAAACAATGCAAAATCATATCTGTGTTCTAGAATTCATTTATGTGAACACAAATAATTTTTTTTTTTTCCCTAATGAGGCTGTCATTAATCATGCTGATTCAAAGTATCATCGTGTCTGTGTGTGTGCATTTTGGTGATTCAATCAAACAGGAGGCTGTCCTGATCCAAGTGTGTGGCCAAAGCAACTCTGAAAGGTTGCTGGGCAGCAATGTGCCCTTGTGGCCATGAGTGCCAATGGCATCCTGGGATGCATCAGGAAAAGTGTGTCCAGCAGGTCTAGGGGGTTCTTCCCCTCTATTCTGCCCTGGTGAGACAACACCTGGTCCAATTTTGGGCTCCCCAGTTCAAAAGAGAAAGGGACCTGTTGGAGCGAGTCCAGTGGAGAGCCACAAGGATGACTGGGGCACTTGAGCATCTCCTTTATGGAGGGAGACAGAGTCCTGGGGCTTTTTAGTCTGGAGAGGAGAAGGCTGAGAGGGGATCTGATCAGTGTCTATCAATATCTGAGGGATGGTTGTCAAGAGGATAGCGCCAATCTCTTTTTGGTGGTGTGCAAGTAATAAGACAAGGAGCAAAGTGGAATATAGAAGGCTTCAGCTCAACATGAGGATAAATTTCTTTACAGTGAGGGTGATGGAGTCCAGGAACAGGCTTCCCAGAGAGGTTATGAAGTCTCCTTCTCTGGAGACTTTCAAAACCCACCTGGATGCATTCCTGTGTGGATTATCCTGGGCAATCCTACTTTTGGCTTGGACTGGACAATCTGTGGAGGTCCCTTCCAGCCACTACTGTTCTGTAATTCTGTAAGACTTGTGCAGTGAGATTTGGCACTCTCATGTCTACCAGACTATATGAGCCTGAAAAATAGTAGGAGTTGGAGTCCAATGTGCAGCACTGGGCCAGTTTCTGCTTCAGAGCTACTACTGGGGCAGACATTTATGCTGTAAAAGCTTATTAAATACATGATAATATTCAAACACATTGGTATTGTTGGATGTAATTAGTACACTTTTTTTTTCCAGATCAAGGCCTTAAAGAGTGAGTCTGAGGAAAGCCTTTGCCTTTAGTATTTTCCAATACAAATATCCGTAGCTCAGACATACATACCATAAATTTTAACACTTTGCTCAAACTGGCAGTCAGTGTTGCTAACACCTTGTTTTAACACATTACTGACTGGAAAAGAGCAAGTTGGCTTCTGTGTTTTCAAAGCCACACGTGTTTTTGGAGTTGTTAAATGCACTGAACCTTCTCATGGGGCAGGCTGCAGTTCTGAAAGTCTGTCATGTAGGCTGTGGGAACATTTTTGGTTTCCTGACCTTCCTATCAGGAGGGATTCACTGTTGAAAGCGCTAGTTAATGGTGAGGAAAACATCTAGAGGACACTAAGTGGCCTTTTAGTTTCACAGAATCATAGAATTGGGCAGGGGCACATCAGATCAAGTTGCCCAGAGCCACATCCAGCTTGGCCTTAAAGACTTCCAGGGGTGTGGCTTCTACCACCTCCCTGGGCAACCTATTACAATGTCTCACCCTCGTGGTGAAGAACAACTTCTCAATGTCCAATCTCAATCTGTCCTTCTTCCGTAGCATTCCCCCACATCCCGCCACTACCTGACACTCTAAAAAGCCCCTCCCCAGCTATTCTGTAGGCTCTTTCAGATGTTGGAAGGCCACAATAAGGTCTCCTTAGTGCCTTCTCCAAACTTAACAACCCCTATTCTCTCAGTCTGTCCTCATAGGAGAGGAACTCCAGCTCTCTGATCATCGTGGCCCTTCTCTAGATGTGTTCCAGCACGTTGGTTTCTTTTTTGAGTAGGGTTTGACAAAGTAGCTGCAAAATTATGGATGCTCCTAAATGGAGACCTTTTGTTTGTTTGTTTGTTTTTGTTTGAATGGCACTTAGGCATTCTGGGAGGAACAATAAATCTCTGCAAAAATCAAAGTCATCAAATAGAGGCATCTTGAGATGCAGGGATTGGCTAAAATAATTCCACAAAAATCAATCTAGAGCATCTTCTGTTATTTAAAATCTTAATGTGTGATGGTTAGTAATGATGGTAGCTTTATTTATAGCATAGATTCTTTAACACTGCCTGATGGTGGTGGTGGAAAGTGAGCTGATTTGGTTTTTTTCTGCTCAGTTGTTATTCAAAACATGGGAGAGGAAGGGAGCCTTCCTATTTGAACTGTTTCTGACCAATCCCTTATAAAAAAACACTAGCCAGCCCTTTTTGTTTCTCCAGGCATTTTCAGGAGAACAAATGCTTCTCTTTCAGCATTCTTGAGAGACTGTAATGTGATGAACTATGACTTAATGTTGCTTAAAAAAACCAACCCCCAAAGTAAACAAGCCAACATTTACTCCTAAGGAGGCATAATATTTGGCATGTTTAACCTTGTTTCATTTTTTTTTTTTTTTCAGTGGAGATAAGAAACTGCCTGAAGGCATTGGGAAAGTGGAATTTTGAGCTTGCAGTGTAATTAATTTATTTTGTTAATGTGTGTTTACTATTCCCTTCTCTTGGGGTACAGATTGGACAGAGGGTTTCGTGGTTTTCTCTTGACAGAGAATGTTTGTTCTGAACCATTTGAGTTGTGTGTGAGTGTGGATTTCTGTGGAAGCCAATTTAATTCCCTTAGTTTCTTAATTAGTTCAGATAGCAAATTTTAAAATATTTTCACTCTAGGATTTTGAATGGTGGCAGTTATACAGACGGTGTTCTAAGAAAGGAAATGCAAATTCTTCCCCCACAGCTCAAAGCGCAAACCCTCAAATAAGACCTGAAGAGTAATCTCCGAATGTCCTGCCTGGCACTGCCCTTCTCATTGCAAATGATAAAGAACAGGATTTTGCCTTAAAAATCTTGAGGCATCTTGGGAAATGTTTGTATTTGGTTTGAGGAACTGAGAGAGTGTTTTATTTTTTTTTAGCCTCTCATCAATATTCTTGGTTTGTACAAAAGATTTGGGGCTTGTCAGGCTTTTTGTCTGATCTGACCTGATTTGCACTTCTTTAAAATTATTATTTTATTTTTCCAAGAGAGAGAGAGAATTCCTTCCCCAAGTAGCAAGTGATCAGACTACCACCTGGGGTGAGGGGGAAGGGCAGCTTAACTCAAATATTCATGTTGCTGGATTTCTCACAGCTAGCTCAAAGCTGTAGTACTTACGCTGGCCAAGTCTTGGTCAGGTTCTTTTCTCTGAAACTATGCGGTGCAGAATATCTGGTAGGAGTTGCCTCTTCACCTTACAGAAATGCAGTTCTGGAACAGGAAAACTGCTTCCTTTCCAGCTTACTGATAATACACTTCCACAGTGAAACACAGAATGGTCAGGTTGGAAGGGACCTCAAGGATCATCTAGTTCCAACCACCCCTGCCATGGGCAGAGACACTTTCCACTATGTCAGGTTGCTCAGAGCCACATCCAGCCTGACCTTAAAGGCATCCAGGGATGAGGCTTCCACTACCTCCCTGGGCAACCTGTTCCAGTGTCTCACCACTCTCATGGTGAAGAACTTCCTCCTCACATCCAGTCTGAATCTACCCACTTCCAGTTTTGCTCCATTGCCCCCGGTCCTGTCACTACCTGACACACTAAAAAGTCCCTCCCCAGCTTTCCTGTAGGCCCCTTTCAGATACTGGAAGGCCACAATAAGGACACCTTGGAGCCTTCTCTTCTCTAGACCGAAGAACCCCAACTCTCTCAGTCTGTTGTCATAGGAGAGGCACTCCAGCCCTCTGATCATCCTTGTGACCCTTCTCTGGACACGTTACAGCATGTCCAGATCTTTCTTTTAATAGAGGCTCCAGAACTGGGGG
Organism: Psilopogon haemacephalus; assembly: GCA_013396835.1. NCBI lineage: Eukaryota > Metazoa > Chordata > Aves > Piciformes > Megalaimidae > Psilopogon > Psilopogon haemacephalus. The sequence continues at coordinate 22,151 of VWZI01022739.1, forward strand.
AGTGTTCCAGGTGAGGTGTCACCAGAGTGGTGCAGAGAAGAATCACGTCCCTTGACCTGCTGGCTGCACTTTTCTTGATGCAGCCCAGGATCTGGCTTTCTGGGCTACAAGTGTATCTGAGACTTGTCAGACTGTAATTTTAATAGAAGTCTTTTCTACGTGTCCATAGGATTTGGTGGTATTTTTTTTTTCAATAAACACACTTGCAATTCAATTTTCATGGCAAAATCTAATTGTTCTTTTAGACTAAGTTTCTTCAAGCTGTAAGTATTGAATTGCTGCTGGAAGTGTTTTTAACAGGAGACCACCACAGAACAGTTCATCAGCTGTTTACATGATGAAATAGATTTTGTTCCGGTGCCTGGAGTTAAAACCTGGGGACACTCTTGGGTCTGTATAAGGTATATGGCAAATGTATGTGTATCTGTAAAAGGTATATTCATACAAGGGTGAAACACACTGAGCCTGAGCTGTAAGAGAAAATGCTGTAGTTTTTTAAAAGCCCATTTGTGATTGAAACATACAATTATTTAGTTTAAGTTTGCCTAAAGGCATTTGATTGTCTGTTTGTGCTTGCTCCTACAGTTGGCTTTATGATGTGAGAGAGTAATGTGGACCCAGATACTCAGTTAAAACCTTGCTGGTCTCCAAAGCTTTCTGTTCCAGTCTTCGCAGGTCATGGAACTATAGAATGCATCAGCTTGAAAGGGACTCTCGAAGGTCAGTTTGTCCAGTCTCCCTGGGTGGGGGGAGTCACAGAGTGGTAGACTGGTTTGGCTTAGAGAGGACCTTAATCATCTAGTCTCACCCCTCCCTATCATGGGCAGGGACACCTTCCACTAGACCAGGTTGCTGAAGCCTTATTCAACCTGGCCATGAACACCTCCAGGGAGGGGACATCCACAACCTCCCTGGGCAACCTGTTCCAGTATCTCCCCATCACCCACTGTAAAGAACTTCTTCCTGATATCCAGCCTAAATCTGCCCTCCTCAAGCTTTGGTCCATCCCCTTTAACTAGATTTGGTTGCAGTGGGCCCCATCAAGTCTGACCTGGAATGTGTTCAGGGATGAGGCCTCCACCACACCTATTTGAGAATTTCACTACCCACATTGTGAAGAGCTTCCTCCAAATGTTCAAAGGAGGACAGGTCTTGGGCTGTTCCCAATTTGCAGGTTTGCTTTCTGCCCTTTGCAGCAACATTTCTTGTCTTGTGTCCTGTTCACTTCTCCTTAACTTCTTGGTTTATTGCTGGCTGTGGCAGGAAGGAGTGGAGAGGTGGCCATGAGAATTGCCTGGGAGGTGTGGACAGGGAGGATGGGGATGTGACCTCAGCAGCTGTAGTAGTTTATTGGAAAATTCCAATAGGAGAAATTGGGACTGTCCCAAAAGTTCAGTGCAGAATGTAAATAAATTAGAACATTGGATGTAAAAGAATAATAATGATAAAGTCTCTATCATTCATTGGTTCGCTAAGAGGGATAAAATGGCAAGGTATAAACAATCCAGCTCTCCTGGCTCTTGGGGTCATCTGGCTCTGTAGCTTTTCCTTCTCCTCTTTGACATTTTGCTGATAACACATGAGGCCTTGATGGTTTTCTGTCTGGGGGGAAGAGAAGGAGGTGGCATTGGCCTCTTCTGAGCTTTCTTTGTGCAGGGAGAGGAGGATTGAATTTCTGTATTATTTCTAAATTTTAAATAATTGTGTAAAATTGTAAATCCATGTGAATATATTTTGTGTCTATGCTTGTAAATTTAGCTTGCTGTACAATGTAGCACTATCTTACTTCCAAACCTTCTTGAGCTAGTCCAGTGATCTCAATTTTATCTGGGGTGTAATTTCTCAACCCATCACAGCAGCCTGTGGGTACCAGCTCTGGGGCAGCACTCTGTCTTTCCATGCCCAGAAGTCAGGCAATGAGTGTGTTGTTGGCTGTTGTGCCCTTTGGAAAAGGCAAGGGCGTTTAAACTGAGCTTATGGCTACAGTAATCAACTTCTATGGGCCACCAGAACTGAAGTAATCAATGAAGATAACTACATTAAAGCTTGGTTTGTTTGTTTGTTTTTTCTGCTGCCCTTCAAACAGCGCATGGCAAGTTGTTTAACTGGATGTTAATCACTGACTTGAATCACCTGCTTTGCTTTCTAAAATGAAAAAAGAAATGACAAAGAAGTGGTATAAATACCACTTACTAGTGGTATCAGCCAGCAGTGTGCTGTTTTCTGATTATTTGCCCAAAGGTGGCTAACTCCTGCCTCCTCAGCCCTGAGGAAAAGGACCTGGAGATACTGGTTGATGAAAAGCCTGGAGAAGAGAAGGCTTCGAGGAGACTGTGTAGTAGCCTTCCAGTATCTGAAGGGGGCCTACAGGAAGGCTGAGGAGGGACTATTTACAAGGCCTTGTAATGACAGGATGAGGAGGAATGGGTTCAAACTGGTAGAGGGGAAGTTTAAATGGGATATTAGGAGGAAGTTCTTTGCAGTGAGGGTGGTGAGATATTGGCATGGGTTGCCCAGGGACTTTGTGACTGCTCCCTCCCTGGAGGTGTTCAAGGCCAGGCTGGAT
>VWZI01022740.1:14983-39486 GCA_013396835.1 Psilopogon haemacephalus
CAGACGCTCGAAAGCACAGGTTAAAAAAAAAAAAAGGTGTTTCAAACGAGATGTGAACAACTCCACAAGTCAGAGAGTAAAAAAAAGAAACCCAAAAAAGTCTGCCCTAGATAGGATTAACCACAGGCAATGCCACTGCTACGAACACAGTGAGACTATTGCACCAGAGGAGCAGAAGCATCCGGACAGGAAAGGAAGTCTGGGGGCAAAATTAGCACCTGGCTTTTGAGAAAAAAAAAAGAAAAGACTGAGCTTTGAATTGAATCCTGAAGGAGGAAGGGACAAGCAGAGGTGCTGGAAGGTGAAAATGGGATGAGCTTGGGATGGCACTGCACTCAACATATGCACATACTAGAAAAAAAAAAAAAGGAGAGAGAGAGAGAACTCCAGATTGCAAAGCAGGATGAGAAAGGTACGAGTGGGAATCTCAGGTTAAGACAGAAGCACAACCAGAAGCTGCTGCTTAAGAAATTCTACATCAAGTCTGCATGTAGGACACACTGAATGGTGACACTGCCACGTACAAACAGTGAGGACAAACAGCGAGGAGCTGAAAAGGGAAAAGTGAGGTTACTGGTGTCTCATTTCAGGAGTTTCTGAGCTGCTACACCAAAGGTTCTGAGAAGTTGTTTCGCTCAGAGAAGGGCAACAAGAAGACTGCTGGGATCCCCCATCCGGCCCTAGTTTATTTCATTATTTCTAGCATCTGCTTATTGAAAAAAAAAAAAAAGGAAAAATAAAATAAAATAAAATAAAAAAAACTCAAATCCTTCCTATGAAGCAGGGTAAAAGCTGCTAGCAAGCACATGACACCAAAAGCACTCACCTTCCAGGTGGCCCATAGTCACCTCTGTCATATGGTGGAGGTCGACCATAAGGATCTGTCGGAGGCGGTCCACGGCTGTCTGAAGTAGGGATGCCACTATTGGCAGGTGGGGGGAAGAAAGCTGGATTCACATGGGGGGCAGGTGGTGGAGCACCTGGAGGAGGCCCAGGGAGATGTGGAGGGGGAGCGAGAGTCAGGGGTGGCCCCAGAGGGCCAGGTGGACGAGGGGGAAATGGACCCGGAGGTGGAGGTGGACCCTGCTGAGGAGGTGGTGGACCCGGGGGTGGTCCATAGCCTGGAACTGGTGGTGGAGGGCCTGGAGGAAGTGGCCCAAGTGGAGGTTGACCAAAAGGCTGTCCTGGAAACAGAACTGGTGGTGGTGGACGGTCACCACGATTAGGAGGTCCAGCTAATGGAGGTGGGAGGACCTGACCAGGAGGTGGAGGGCCTGGTGGGCCTGGTGGGCCAGGAGGACCTAAAGGTGGGCGTGGGGGAGTTTGTCCAGCTAAAATTTAAGGGGAAAAAAAGAAAATAAAAATAAAGAAAATAACAATAGTTAATAAATACAAACACATTAAAAAAAAAAAAACTTAGTGAAATCATTCAAATTCTTGCTTAAAATTTCTTTGAAGCCACAAAACAACCAAAACCAATCAGAGGACAATTTGCAATTAACACCAGACATGAATGGTCCCCCTCTGGGTCTAACAGCTTGGAAAATTTTTAACAGGGGAACAACATAAACTTGAAAAATGACAAGAAGCCCCCTCTAGCACTTCATGAACTGTTCATGTTAACACCCCTCCCCCCAACACCTCAACACTTCCCTCCCCGACCAAAACCTTGCATCCTACTTACACCTGCAGCTTGTATTTAATGTGAGGCATAAGATGTAATATATAGATGGATATAAAAATACACAGATAGGTGTAAAATATGGAGATATAAAATATATAGCTATAAAATAGATATTAAATATAGAGCTATGAAATAGAAACATAGAATGGTTTAGGTTGGAAGGGACTTCAAAGCTCCTGGGCAACCTGTTCCAGTGTGGATATATATATTAAAAAAATATATAATATTAATATATCTTAAANTGAAATACAGAATCCTAGAATCAGTCAAGGTTGGAAGGGACCACAAGGATCAGCCAGTTCCAATCCCCCCTGCCATGCCCAGGGACACCCTACCCTAGAGCAGGCTGCCCACAGCCTCTGCCAGCCTGGACAAAAACACCTCCAGGGATCTGGCCCCAAACACCTCCCTGCAGGGGCAACCCATTCCAGCCTCTCACCACTCTCATGCTCAACAACTTCCTCCTCATCTCCAGTCTGAATCTCCCCACCTCCAGCTTTGCTCCATTCCCCCTAGTGCTGTCACTACCTGATATCCTAAAAAGTCCCTCCCCAGAATATCTGGGCCTACTTTCAGGTCCTCCATAGTGGATTTTCAATCTGACCATGTCCCTTTCAGTGATAGCAGACAATCTACTAGAGAATGTTTATTAAAAATACTTAAACTGAAGCTAGATTTTCACTGCAATGCTTTGCAGTGATCATTTAACTGAGATTTCTCCTCTAGCATATACCTGACTCAACACAGAATCATAGAATGGTTTAGGTTGGAAGAGACCTCAAAGCTCAGCCAGTTCCAACCCCCCTGTGCCATAGGCAGGGACAGCTCCCACTAGAACAGGTTGCCCAAGGCCTCATCCAACCTGGCCTTGAACACCTTCAGGGAGGAAGCAGCCACAGCCTCCCTGGGCAACCTGTGCCAGTCTCTCACCACCCTCACTGCCAACAACTTCCTCCTAACATCCAGTTTTAATCTCCCTTTTGCCACTTTAAACCCATCACCTCTCATCCTGTCATTACAAGACCTCGTGAGTAGTCCCTCCCCAGCCTTCCTGTAAGCCCCTTTCAGATACTGGCAGGCTACTGAACATGAACACCTTTGCTTCACCTCTGTGGTATTCTAAGTGCCAACTAACTGACCTGTCAGTGAGCACGAATCAAAGCTGAATTTCTGATGATGTGCAAAGTTGCAAGGAGCAGAGTTACTTTACACTCTGCTACCCAGATTAGGCATTCTCAGCCCACACAGGAGATGAGAAAATCTGAAGTCCCTTGATCTTCATAATTACCCAAGTCAGTGCATTAAGACGAGGAAACACAATGAGATTAAAAATTTCAGATACTCATTATTTCACCTGGGAAAGGTGGTGGTGGCCCTCCTGGCCCTGCTGGTCCAGGGAACCTGTCTCCACCTGGAATGGCACCTGGAAAACGACCTCGCCCTCTGTTACTAGGTGGAAATGCTGCTCTTGAGCCTCCCCCTGGGGGACCAGCTTTACCTTCCCCAGACATCTGGCCAGACTGTGTGGCTGCAATGAGAAAAAGAAGAAGCACAATTACATGCATCAAAATAGGTTAAAGCTTTCCAGCTCTCAGTCTAAAGTTTTCTGTAGTGATCTTAGCAGCATCGACTTGTCCCTTGGGTAAATGAACCCAAAGTTAAGTGGGGAGGAGAAGTGCTAAAATGCAGCAGCAATGCTAATGAAACAGCACCTGGGGAGGATGTCAGTCCACAGTAACAAAACAGCACCTGGAGAGGATGTCAGTCCACAGCAATACTAATGAAACAGCACCTGGGGAGGATGTCAGTCCACAGCAATGCAACAGCACCTGGGGAGGATGTCAGTCCACAGCAATGCAACAGCACCTGGGGAGGATGTCAGTCCACAGCAATACAACAGCACCTGGGGAGGATGTCAGTCCACAGCAATGCAACAGCACCTGGGGAGGATGTCAGTCCACAGCAATGCAACAGCACCTGGGGAGGATGTCAGTCCACAGCAATGCAACAGCACCTGGGGAGGATGTCAGTCAACAGCAACAAAACAGCACCTGGGGAGCATGTCAGTCCATCCCTTAGTGCAGCCTGAGGCCACTTGCACGTTAGGGCTGGGAAGCAAAAGGTAAAGGACCAGAGGAAAGCACAACAAAGGATCTCTCCTCCTCATTTTGTCACAGGCAGAACCAACCCAGACACCAGAACCCAGTCCAATTGATCTACAGGTGTGTAAATGTCTAAATGCTGGGGTGGATTTGACTTGTTTGGGGTGGTTTTGAAATCACAAGAAAAGGAGAAAGCATCTCCAGCTGCCAAGACAGGAGTTTCACAAAGCTGCATCCTTCTTTCAGTGAGTCTTCTCTCCTTGCAAAACAACAGATTTCCAGTATTATCAAGGGGATTTTTTGTTTCCTTTCAAGAGAACTATCTGCAACTTTGTTCAATTCACTGGAAGTTCTTCTATTCTAAACCACACAGAAGTTATCAGATGCCAGGTGAAAAGCTGTAGCACTACTTTTGGAATGCACTTCCACTTTCCCAAGACAGTACCATGAGAAAGGCTTACTTTTCCTTGACTGCATTTCAAACTGACTCAGAAACTGTTTATTACAGGGAGTCACCACAGGATTCTGCCCGTGCAATTCTCTCTTAGGCAACAAATCCATCAGCTTTTTGGAGGATGCTTCTGAACCCACACCCACAAGGGCAAATCTGAAAGAGAAGTAAACAAAGACAAAAATGAAATCACACCAGAGTGCTCCCACTTCCTGGGTATCCTGAGGCCTCATGACAAAAACTACATACATTAAGCAAAAGAACACTTGAAAACTAACCACAGGAACTGCCTCCTAGGTCTTGTCAGTTTTCAGAACAGATACAGCAACTCATTCTGGGGCATATAAGAAGCAGCATAAGTGCAAGCACAAGATGCAACAAAATACATCACATAATTAGCCAAATCAGTGCATTAATATGAGGAAACAAAATGAAATTAAAATTTCAGATGGTAAGGCAGCTTTTTGCTATCAGTTCACTATATACTGGTGATTCACAAAGTCTTGTAACGACAGGATGAGGGGTAATGGGTTCAAACTGGCAGAAGGGAGATTTAAATGGGATGTTAGGAGGAAGTTCTTCACAGTGAGGGCAGTAAGACACTGGCACAGGTTGCCCAGGGAGATTGTGGCTGCTCCCTCCTTGGAGGTGTTCAAGGCCAGGCTGGATAAGGTCTTGGCTGTCATGATCTAGTGGGAGGTGTCCCTGCCTATGGCACAGGGGGGTTAGAACTGGATGATCTTTGAGGTCTCTTCCAACCTAAACCATTCTACGAGACATTGGAATGGGTTGCCAAGGGAGGTTGTGGCTGCTCCCTCCCTGGAGGTATTCAAGACCAGGATGAGGCCTTGCATGACCTGTTTTAGTGGGAGGTGTCCCCGCCTATGGCACAGGGGGTTGGAACTGGATGAGCTTTGAGGTCTCTTCCAACCTAAACCATTCTATCATTCTATATTTGGCAAGGTTCACAAACTGAAGCAGCTGGCTACAGAAGCACAGCCCCAGCAGGAAGGCTTCCAGGAGACCTTAGAGTAGCCTTCCAGTATCTGAAAGGAGCTTACAGGAAGGCTGGGGAGAGACTGTTCATTACAGGATGAAGGGTACTGGGTTTAAACTGGCAGAGGGGAGATTTAAACTGGATGTTAGGAGGAAGTTCTTTGCAGTGAGGGTGGTGAGACACTGGCACAGGTTGCCCAGGAAGGTTATGGCTGCTCCCTCCCTGGAGGTGTTTAAGGCCAGGTTGGATGAGGCCTTGAGCAACCTGTTCTAGTGGGAGGTGTCCCTGACTATGGCACAGGGGGGCTGGAACTGGCTGAGCTTTGAAGTCCCTTCCAACCTAAAGCATTCTATGATTCTGTATTAATTCATATGATCAAGTTATTTTTAAGCATTCACTCTGCTCTCACTGCTAAGGAGAAAGGCACATTCATGCAAGGAAGATTAGGCTGGCAGTGAAAAATGGGCTCCAGCACTTGCTTTTAACAGCCAGTGGCAAACTCAGAATGTGAAAAAACACCAAGGGAGGTTCCTCCAGCATGAGGAGCAACAAATGGCATCACCACATTAAGTGAAACAGAGTCTTAATGAAGATTGCCAACAAGATTTAACTCAGAACAATAATCAGACACTTAATATTGTCATCAAAATGTATGCCTGAAACTGAAGTCATTAGTAGGAAATTATATACCTAATCTTATCAATCTCAATAAACAGAGACTATCATTTCACATACTGATAGCTACGAAAATTCAGAGTTCTTGCCCCATTTCCACCCTCTCAAACTTCTTTTACAGCAAAAAAAAGGACAAGTTCTCACCCTTTAGACTGGCCATTAGCCCGATTCTCAAAAAACTTGATCTCCAAAATATCATTTACCCCCAGGGAATGAACTGCTTCAGTTAAGTCTTCATCTGTTGTCCACTGGAAAAAAAAAAAAAACATAACAAAAAAAAACCCAACAAAAAAGCAGCATTAAAAGACTATAAAAGCTTATCTAAAGAACCATGAAAAAGGCAAAGAAGTTTTCCATGACCTTCCATTTTTATTTTTTAGGTATGAAATTGTTCAAAAGAAATACTGTCAAGTGTTTTCTGACTTCTCAGAATGGGGCTCTGGGTAACTTTGTCTACTTGTGGATTTCCCTGCTGACTGCAGGGGGTGTTGGACGAGATGACCTCTGGAGGTCCCTTCCAGCCCAGCCCATTCTATGATTCTATGATTTTTGTTTTATGATTTACTCTGCTCTCGTCAGACCCCACCTGCAGCTCTGTGTGCAGTTCTGGAGACCCCAGCACAAGAAGGACATGGAACTGCTGGAGAGAGTCCAGAGGAGGCCACAAAGTTGATCAGAGGGCTGCAGCAGCTCTGCTGTGAGGACAGGCTGAGAGAGTTGGGGCTCTGCAGCCTGCAGAAGAGAAGGCTTCCAGGAGACCTTATAGTAGCCTACCAGTATCTGAAGGGGGCTACAGGAGGGCTGGGGAGGGACTGTTCACAAGGTATTGTAATGACAGGACAAAGAGGAATGAGTTTAAAGTGGCAGAGGGGAGATTTAAACGGGATGTTAGGAGAAAGCTGTTCACAGTGAGGGTGGCACAGGTTGCCCAGGGAGGTTGTGGCTGCTCTCTCTGGAGGTGTTGAAGGCCAGGCTGGATGAGGCCTTGAGTGACCTGTTCTAGTGGGAGGTGTCCCTGCCTATGGCACAGGGGGGTTGGGACTGGCTGTGCTTTGAGGTCCCTTCCAACCTAAACCATTCTATAATCTGTTCTAGTGGGAGGTGTCCCTGCCCATGGCACAGGGGGGTTGGAACTGGCTGTGCTTTGAGCTCCCTTCCAACCTAAACCATTCTATGAATTTTACTGCAGGTAAACAGATATATATACTCTGGTTAATTCAGCTATAAACCAGCTCTTGCACTTTGTTTGCATAAATGCAATTAATATGATTTAATGCTAACAAAAGCAATTATCTTGAGTGCAACTGCAGCCATCCCAAATCTGTTACACCTAAGGCAGGAGCAATAAGCCTCAAGGCAAATACCTGAAACCACTTCAGTTGCAAGAGCGCCCTAGAAAAAAGAAAGTGGAAGGCAGCCCTGGAAAAAAAAACAAGGTGAAAACTCACTTGGAGAAAGCCCCAGAGAACCTTCTAGCTCCTTTGCAAACTGTAAACTTCAGCAAGGGCTTACTAACACTTTGGTTTGTTGGGGTAGCCTTAAAGTGCCTGCCAGCATCAAGCGTTTGGTAGTCTGAGCTCCTTCTCCTCTTTCACCCTCCACAAAACCTAAAGGCGGTAGCCTACCCGAAGCAGCAAGACACTTACCCAGGTAAGATTTCCAATGTACAAGGCAATTCTTTTTCCAGTATAGGTGTAGACAACGTTTGGGGCAGCTCCTTTACCTACATCATCCCCAACTGAGGGTGGGAGGGAATCCATGTAATCGCGATCTTCTGGGGCATCTCCATTATTGGCGGATGGAGAAATTACATCGTCGTATAAATCGATTTGGTCGTGGCCCCCATATTCAGCTTCCTGAAACACAAAAGACCACTTTTTGAGGAGAGTTCCACGTGAAAAAATACTTCAGACTCACTTGAAAGAAGATGTGGTGACAGCTGCCATGCTCCAGGGGCGCTGGAAGTCTTGAGCCAACGCGGATGCTGCTGAGGAGCCAACGCGGATGCTGCTGAGGAGCCGACCGAGCCCCAGGCTCATCCACACTGAAGCGCAGAGGAATTCTTAGGATTTTATTATAAACTGAGGGGGGGGGTGGGAAATTAAACCCAAGCAAACTGTGTCTGACCACTGTTTTGCAACACTTTGCCCCTTGTATTAAAAACAGTTGGTTTTGGTTTTTTTTTTAAATCCTACAAGCCCTTCTCTCAGAAGGGAGCAAGCGTGAGCAGTCACAGCATCACAGGATGTCAGGGGTTGGAAGGGACACAAAGAGATCATCGAGTCCAACCCCCCTGCCACAGCAGGACCAGACAATGTAGCTCAGGGCACACAAGAGCACATCCAGACAGCCCTCAAAAGGCTCCAGAGAAAGAGACTCCACAACCTCTCTGGGCAGCCTGTGCCAGTGCTCTGGGACCCACACAGGCAAGAAGTTGCCTCTTATGTTGAGCTGCAACCTCCTGTGCTGCAGCTTCCATCCACTGCTCCTTGACCTATCCCAGGGAGCAGTGAGCAGAGCCTGTCCTCCCACTCCTGATCCCCAGCCCTTAGATATTTAGAAACATTTATTAGATCTCCTCTCAGCCTTCTCCTCTGCAGACTGAGCCTCAGCCTCTCCTCCCCAGGCAGTGCTCCAGTCCCCTCAGCATCCTCAAAGCCCTCTGCTGGACCTTGTCCAGTAAATCCATATCCCTCTTAAAACAGTGATGAGAAATGTGCAGAATGAGAGGCTAACATCCATTCCCAAGTACATATTTTTCCATCAAAACACGTAGTACAGCTAACAGACAGAGTTTCAAGAGCCCTATTGACAAACACAGCATTTTACCTTTCAGATTTCTACTGCACTCCTAACTTTATCAGAGGTGTGCATCTGTTGGAGGGTAGGAGGAGCCCTGCAGAGGGACCCTGACAGGCTGCACGGGTGGGCAGAAGCCAATGGGATGAGACTGAACAAGGCTAAGTGCAGGGTTCTACACTTTAGCCACAACAACCCCAGGCAGTGCTACAGGCTGGGGACAGAGTGGCTGAGAGCAGCCAGGCAGAGAGGGACCTGGGGGTGTTGGGAGATAGGAGCTGAACAGGAGCCAGCAGTGTGCCCAGGTGGGCAGCAGAGCCAATGGCATCCTGGCCTGGAGCAGCAACAGGACAAGGGAGGTTATTCTGCCCCTGTACCCTGCACTGGTCAGGCCACACCTTGAGTGCTGTGTCCAGTTCTGGGACTCAATTCGAGAGGGATGTTGAGGTGCTGGAAGGTGTCCAGAAAAGGGCAGCAAGGCTGGGGAGGGGCCTGGAGCACAGGCCCAAGAGGAGAGGCTGAGGGAGCTGGGGGTGTGCAACCTGCAGAAGAGGAGGCTCAGGGCAGAGCTCATTGCTCTCTGCAGCTACCTGAAGGGAGGTTGTAGCCAGGTGGGGTTGGGCTCTTCTCCCAGGCAACCAGCAACAGAATGAGCGGACACAGCCTCAAGCTGTGCCAGGGGAGGTATAGGCTGGATGTTAGGAGGAAGTTTTTGGCAGAGAGAGTGATTGGCATTGGAATGGGCTGCCCAGGGAGGTGGTGGAGTCCCCATCCCTAGAGGTGTTGAAGCAAAGCCTGGATGAAGCACTTAGTGCTGTGATCTAGTTGATTGGCTAGGGCTGGGTGCTAGGTTGGACTGGATGAGTTTGGAGGTCTCTTCCAATCTGGCTGACTCTATGATCTCCTGATTCACAGAGGGGCCAGACAGGGACAGGATTCTATCTCATTAAATTCAATAAACCCATGAGCTAGTACATATTATGGGCTAGAGAGAGACTATTCTAAATCATCAACTTTCACAGGATACTTTGCCACACGCAAATGCTGGGACTTCAAAACCTCTGCAGGCGTTTCTGGATTTGGGCTGCTGAGGGAGCAGGCACAACTGCTCACCAAGCCACTTTCCATCATTTACCAGCAGTCCTGGCTAAGTGGAGAGGTCCCAGTTGTCTGGAGATTGGCAAAAGGGACAGAAGGTGTGCCCAGATACAGACCATGTTCATCTGAACATGGTGCCAGGGAAGGTCATGGAATGGGTCACCTCGAGTGCCATTATGCAGCATGTGCAGAGCAACCACACCATCAGGCCCACTCAGCATGGGTTGATGAAGGTCAGGTCCTGCTTGACAAACCTGATCTCCTTCTACAACAAGGTGACCTGTTTAGTGGATGAAGGAAAGGCTGTGGATGTTGTTTAGCTGGACTTCAGCAAAGCCTTTGACACAGCTCCCCACAGCATTCTCCTGAAGGAACTGGCTGCTTATGGTTTGGGTAGGTGGATGCTTCACTGGGTTAAGAACTGGCTGGATGACCAAGCCCAAAATGTGGTGGCAAATGGAATTAAATCCAGTTGGTGGCCAGTCCCAAGTGGTGTTCCCTAGAGCTGAGTATTGGGACCAGGTCTCTTTCATGTCTTTATCAGTGATCTGAATAAGGCAGCTGAGTGCACTCTCACTAAGTTTGCAGATAACTGTGTGCAGTTCTGCAGCCCCCAGCAGAAGGAGGACATGGAACTGCTGGAGAAAGTCCAGAGGAGGGCCATGAAGATGCTCAGAGGGCTGCAGCAGCTCTGCTATGAGGACAGGCTGAAGGAGTTGGGGCTTTTCAGCCTGGAGAAGGCTTCAAGGAGACCTTATAGTAACCTTCCAGTATCTGAAGGAGGCTGGGGAGGGACTGTTCACAAGGTCTTGTAATGACAGGATGAGGCGGAATGTATTTAAACTGGCAGAGGGAAGATTTAAATGGGATGTTAGGAGGAAGTTCTTTACAGTTGAGGGTGGCAAGACACTGGCACAGGTTGCCCAGGGAGGTTGTGGCTGCTCCCTCTCTGGATGTGTTCAAGGCCAGGCTGGATAAGGTCTTGAGCGACCTGATCTAGTGGGAGGTGTCCCTGCCCATGGCACAGTGGGGCTGGAACTGGATGATCTTTGAGGTCTCTTCCAACCTAAACCATTCTATGATTCTGTAACACTGAAGTGAGTGGGAGTGCTGATCTGCTTGAGGGCAGGAAAGCTCTGCAGAGGGATCTGGATAGGCTGGATCAATGGGCTGAGGTTTAAAGAAGCCAAGTGCTGGGTCCTGCACTTGGGTCACAACAAGCCCATGCAATGCCACAGGCTTAGGACAGAGTGGCTGGAAAGTTGCCAGCAAGAAAAGGACCTGGAAATGGTGGCTGGCAGCCATCTGAACATGAGCCAGCAATGTGCTCAGGTGGCCAAGAAGGTCAACAGCATCCTGGTCTGTGTTAGAACAGTGTAAGCAGTAGAAGTAGGAAAGTGGCACTGGTGAGGCTGCACCTCAAATACTGTGTTCAGTTTTGTGTGGCTCACTACAAGAAGGACATAGAGGTGCTGGAGCACGTCCAGAGAATAGCAACAAAGCTCTGGTGAAGGGTCTAGAGAACAAGTTTTAAGAGGCGTGGCTGAAGAAACTGGGATTGCTTAGTCCAGAGAAGAAGAGGCTGAGTAGAGGCCTCATTGCTCTCTACACCTACCTGAAAAGAGGTTGTGGCAGGGTGGGGCTTGGCCTGTGGTCCCTAGTATCAGGTGCCAGAATGAGAAGACACAGCCTGAATCTGTGCCAGAGAAGGTTTATATTGGGTGTTAGGAAAAAATCTTTTAACTAAAGACTGGCAGGTATTGGAATATGCTCCCCAGGGAGGTGGTGGAATCATGGCCCCTAGAGGTGTCCAAGAAACATGCAGACAAGGCACTTTTTGAGACATGGTTTAGTGGGCATGGTGGTATTAGGTTGACATTTGGACTCGACGACCTTGGAGGTCTTTTCCAACTGAAACAATTCTATGATTCCCTGATTCCTCCATCCTGATCCAGAACAGAAATCACCTCACCCAAGATATCAAGAGATATTTCAGCATCTGCTATCTTCACACAAACATCCTAGACAGAATAATTAAGGTACTAGATATGGTACCTTAAGGGACTAGAGAAAACGATGCTGGATGCCATGGAAAAGCAGGGGCAAAGCTAGCAAACTTTTGATTAAACATAAATGCATTCACAACCATCATTGGATGCTGTCCTGAAAATATGAAAGCATTACAGAATCATAGAATGGTTTAGGTTGGAAGAGACCTCAAAGATCAGCCAGTTCCAATCCCCCTGTGCCAAAGGCAGGGACACCTCCCACTAGAGCAGGACACTCAAGACCTCATCCAGCCTGGCCTTGAACACCTCCAGGGAGGGAGCAGCCACAACCTCCCTGGGCAATCTGTGCCAGTGTCTTGCCACTCTCACTGTGAAGAATTTCCTCCTAACATCCCATTTATATCTCCCCTCTGCCAGTTTAAACCCATTCCCACTTGTCCTGTCATTACAAGACCTTGGCAATAGTCCCTCCCCAGCCCTCCTGTAGGCCCCTTCAGATACTGGAAAGTTGCTATAAGGCCTCCTTGAAGCCTTTTCTTCTCCAGGCTGAAAAGCCCCAACTCTCTCAGCCTGTCATAGCAGAGGTGATCCAGCCCCACGGTTGCTGCCTGGGCTGTGTGTGCACACTGCTGGCTCATGTTGAGCTTCTCAGTCACACAGACCCCCAGGTCCTGTTCCTCAGGGCTGCTCTCAGCCATTCCCCACCCAGCCTGGAGTTGTGCTTGGGATTGCACCCACCCAGCTGCAGGACCTTCCACTTGGCCTTGTTGAATGTCCTGAGGTTGGCCTGGGCACAGCTCTGCAGCCTGTGCAGCTCCCTCTGGATGGATCCCTGCCCTCTAGCAAGTCTCCTGTGCCACACAGCTTGGTGCCAGCTGCACACTTGCTGAGGCTGCACTGATTCCTCTGCCCATGGCACTGACAAAGATGTTCCACAGCACTGGTGCCAGCACTGACCCCTAGGGGATGCCACTTGGCACTGGTCTGCAGCTGGACATTGTGCCTTTGATCACTACTCCCTGTGTATGACCATCCAGCCAATTCCTTACCCAGCGAGTTATCCACCCATCAACAACATCATTAGTATTAGCAATCAAAATTATCAACAACATCTAAAGTATAAGTAGCATTAAAATGGAAAATTAATAAACCAAAACAGATAATCTAAGTTCTAGCACTGTCAGTCTAGTAGATTTGACCCTCCCTAAGCTGCACTGTCCTAACAAGCCTGAAACTTCAACAGGAAAATTGCATTTCTTAAATTTATCAGGATTAAATTAAGCAAGAGTTTTCCATTTTCCACATGGCCTGTCCAGTTCTCCATCTCAGTTTGATTCCTTCTATCATTATAGTTAATGAAAATAAGTTCAAAGAACTGCCTGGGACAGGCCTAAACATGACATCTTACAGCAAGAGCAAGGATGACGTGAGGAGGCAGTTAAGGAAATCCTCTGCTAAAGATGATCAGAGGGCTGGAGCACCTCTGCTATGAGGACAGGCTGAGAGAGTTGGGGCTTTTCAGCCTGAAGAGAAGGCTTCCAGGAGACCTTATAGCAACCTACCAGTATCTGAAGGGGGCCTACAGGAGGGCTGGGGAGGGACTATTGACAAGGTCTTGTAATGACAGGACGAGGGGAAATGGGTTCAAACTGGCAGAGGGGAGATTTGAATGGGATGTTTGGAAGAAATTCTTCACAGTGAGGGTGTTAAGACACTGGTACAGGTTGCCCAGGGAGGTTGTGGCTGCTCCCTCCCTGGATGTGTTGAAGGCCAGGATGGATGAGGTCTTAAGCATCCTGATCTAGTGGGAGGTGTCCCTGCCTGTGGCACAGAGGAGTTGGAACTGGATGAGCTTTGAGGTCTCTTCCAACCTAAACCATTCTATGATTCTATGATTCATTCTATGTGCAGTAATTCCACTTCCCTGTGTGTAAGGAGAATGATTTCAGAGAGGCAGAATTCAGTCTTGGTAGACAGATCCAAACAGGCAGGCACCTGTCATACAGTAGACCTACACTAACCTATCTCTCTGAGAAGGCTGAGGTCAGCCTTACCAAAACACCACAGCAGGCAGCGATCCACAGCTCTGCTGCAGTTCCCTAGTGGCAAGAAACTCCTCCAAAACAGATGAAGTTTCTATCACGTAGGTTTTGAGGTCACCATCAAAGGAGGAAGAGAATTATCAGGGCAGCAGAGTCTGCACACAATTTTTTGAGGGGCCCAAAGTACTGCGTCCAGAAAGGCAAGCAGAGGCTGGGCTGCTGCAGGAGCAGTGTGGGCAGCAGGGCCAGGGAGGTGATTCTGCCCCTCTGCTCTGCTCTGCTGAGAGCCCAGCTGGAGTAGTGCATCCAGTGCTGGAGCCCCTGGGACAAGAGGGATGTGGAGATGCTGGAGGTGTGCAGAGAAGGGCCCCGAGGATGCTCAGAGGGCTGCAGCACCTCTGCTGTGAGCACAGCCTGAAAGAGTTGGGGCTGTGCAGGCTGCAGAAGAGGAGGCTCCCAGGGGACCTTCTGGTGGCCTTCCAGGATCTGAAGGGGGCTACAGAAAAGCTGGGGAGGGACTTCTTAGACTATCAAGTAGTGACAGGACTAGGGGGAATGGAGCAAAAATAGAAGTGTGTAGATTCAGATTGGATGTGAGGAGGAAGTTGTTGAGCACGAGAGTGGTGAGAGCCTGACACAGGTTGCACAGGGAGATGGTTGGGGCCAGATCCCTGGAGGTGTTTCTGGCCAGGCTGGCAGAGGCTGTGGGCAGCCTGATCTAGGGTAGGGTGTCCCTGGGCATGGCAGGGAGGGGTTGGAACTGGCTGATCCTTGTGTTCTTTTCCAACCCTGACTTATTCTATGATTCTAAAGTGTCTGAAAGCATGACTGCTTTAATTTAAATCAAGAAAAGACAACGGAAAACCTGATGTTGTTCACCACAATGTTCTCTTCCATCATGCTGATTTTGCAGCCAGCATGGAATTCATCCAGTTAGCAGTCTGTCAACAAGGTGTGTGGTTAAACGATTAAGAAGGATCTGAGTCAGCAGCTGTGAATGTAGACGGAAGAGAGAAGGTGTCTGCATGGCTGCTGCACAAGATCCAACAACCCTTCTTCCTTCATACATGTACCATAGAAACTTACCTGAGCACACCCTTCTTTCCTAGATGCAGAAGTGTGAGAAAAAGAATATAGAAAGTGTTACTTCTCCACTCTTAGCTATTTCAGCAGGAACTGGTTTTGACCTCTTCTGACTTCCTCAGTTAAGAGTAGACCTTCAAGCACCTAAAGAAATTATCCCTGTTGAATTATAGCCATTCACAACCTTACAGATACACACACTGCAAAACAAAGCCAGCATCATTATTTGGGCTTCCTCTACAACTAACTTAGGGTAGCAACACGTTTCTAAAGTCCATGTTTGTCATCTTTGTCTGTGACGTGGACAGAGGAATCAGTGCAGCCTCAGTAAATGTGCAGCTGACACCAAGCTGTGTGGCACAGTTGACTTGCTAGAGGGCAGGGATCCATCCAGGGGGAGCTGCACAGGCTGCAGAGCTGTGCCCAGGCCAACCTCAGGGCATTCAACAAGGCCAAGTGGAAGGTCCTGCAGCTGGGTGGGTGCAATCCCAAGCACAACTCCAGGCTGGGTGGGGAATGGCTGAGAGCAGCCCTGAGGAACAGGACCTGGGGGTCTGGGGATAGTGCAAAGCTGAAGATGAGGCTGCAGTGGGAGTGCAGCCCAGACAGCAACTGTGTGCTGGGCTGCAGCAAGAGCAGCTGTGGGCAGCAGGGCAAGGGAGGGGATTGTGCCCCTTGGCTCTGCTCTCCTCACACCCCACCTGCAGCACTGTCTGCAGCTCTGCAGCCCACAACAAGGACAGGGAACTGTTTGAGCCAGTCCAGAGGAGGGCCACAAAGATGATCAGAGGGCTGGAGCACCTCTGCTCTGAGCACAGGCTGAGAGAGTTGGGGCTCTGCAGCCTGCAGAAGAGAAGGCTGCCAGGAGACCTTGGAGTGGCCTTCCAGTATCTGAAGGGGGCTACAGGAGGGCTGAGAAGGGACTATTGACAAGGTCTTGTTATGACAGGACAAGGAGGAATGGGTTTAAACTGGCAGAGGGGAGATTGAAAATGGATGTTAGGAGGAAGTTGTTTGCAGTGAGGGCGGTGAGACACTGGCACAGGTTGCCTGTTGAAGGTGTTGAAGGCCAGGTTGGATGAGGCCTTGAGCAACCTGCTCTAGTGGGAGGTGTCCCTGCCTATGGCACAGGGGGGTTGGAACTGGCTGAGCTTTCAGCTCCCTTCCAACCTAAACCATTCTATGGTTCTATGTTTTAACTAGACCATGGTCTTACATACAACACCCTGTAAAGCCAGGATTGAAATTCCACATGCTGTGCTATGGAAGTGGTGCCGGGTGAGTAAAAGGGCACTTAAAAGATATGCTCTGATTCATGTCAGTGTAGCTGTAGAGATTTTGCAGTTACTCAGCCGTTCCTCAATGGTTTAGGTCTCTTCCAACCTAAACCATTCTATGATTTTGTGTTTTAATTAGTTTGCAGTGGAAGAAATTAGCTCTGTTGAATTATATTCATGTATCTTGCAGATACACACACTGCAAAACAAAGCCAGCATCATTATTCTGGCATCCTCTACAACTCAGGGTAGCAACTCATTTCTAAAGTCCACATTTTAACTAGACCACGGTCTTAAATACAACAGCATTTGCTCTGGAAAACCAGGATTGAAATTCCACATGCTGGTGGAGTAAAAGGGCACTTAAAAGATATCCTCTGATTCATGTCATGGGAAGCTGTTGAGATCTGCAGTTACTCAGCCTTTCCTCAAGCTTTTGTGTTTTAATTAGTTTGCAGGGTTTTGGGGTTTTTTTTTTGCAACACTGAAATATGAAAGCCATAAACACGTGGAACAATCATGGTCACATCCAGAAGGGATGAATTAAAAGAGTTATTTCTTTTTGGAACTTAGCAGCCATACTCCTCCAAGTCGCAGAGAGCAACTCTCTGGTTCTGAACTGCTGGTTTAGAAAGAACTTTTTGGGGTTTTCAACAAAATTTCCTTGAGCCATACACCCACATGCCTGAGACTTGCTTTTCCCACCGAATTCTGTTCAATTTAAGAGTTAAAACACTGAATTGTGCCTCCAAGAGGGTATTAAATATATGTTAATATATATAACATAGACATACAGATCCACAATGCAATTATACCCATACTCAGTATACTCATCTTACTTTTATTATCCAGCTACAATCCCAAAATTTTCCTTTCTAATTTGCTATCATTTAAATAATCAAGCTTTTATTATCCAACTACCAAATACAAACCCAAAAACTTTCATTTCTAATTTGTTAGCATTTAAATAATCAAGCCAGAACACTACAGGCATGTTTAGACAGATCCACAATGCAACTCTGCAAGTATACCCATACTCAGTATACTCATCTTACTTTTATTATCCAGATCCAGAGTGCAACTCTGCAAGCATATTCATCTTACTTTTATTATCCAGCTACCAAGTACAAAACCAAAACTTCCATTTCTAATTTGTTAGCATTTAAATAATCAAGCTAGGACACTACAGGCATGTTTAGACAGATCCACAATGCAACCATGCAAGTATACTCATCTTACTTTTATTATCCAGATCCAGAGTGCAACTCTGCAAGCATATTCATCTTACTTTTATTATCCAGCTACCAAGTACAAAACCAAAACTTCCATTTCTAATTTGTTAGCATTTAAATAATCAAGCTAGGACACTACAGGCATGTTTAGACAGATCCACAATGCAACTCTGCAAGTATACCCATACTCAGTATACTCATCTTACTTTTATTATCCAGCTACCAAATACAAACCCAAAACTTTCATTTCTAATTTGTTAGCATTTAAATAATCAAGCTAGGACACTACAGGCATGTTTAGACAGATCCACAATGCAACCATGCAAGTATACTCATCTTACTTTTATTATCCAGATCCNTTTTCTGGAGAAAAAAAAAAAGGAGAAAAATTATCTGGCTTCTCCTTTATCTTTTTTTATTTCATTCCACTTGCAGTATTATGGTGGTCAAAAACTCTAAAGACATATTAGCATCCTTCTTTTTTTTTTTTTTTTTTTTTCTTTCTAAAGCATTAGCCAAAGNTAATAAGCTTGTAGGTCTTTAACTTAAAGTGATAAGCAACAATCTTCCTGGTTTTGATTAGCTGCCTGAACACAGGCATGAACCTTAACAAAACAGCAGGCTTTGATCTTTCTAAAATAGCACACTGCCTGTGGTGGAAACATTCACCACCGTGGACAGGTTTGTTAGACTAAGATTCCTATTTACAGCCCCAAACACTCTCAGCTCTACAACTAACACCTCACTAAAATTTAAGCAATCTGATCCCTCGTCAAATAGAGTAACTAAAAATCCCCAAGCAGTCAAAAATATAAATCAAATATAGTCAGCATTGCTGTTTGCTCTGGAACAGAGGCGTCAGATAAGGAGGTCTCAAGTTTTCATTGCAGTTTGATATTTGCAAATATATAAAGGTTTTCTCTTGCCCAGACCCTTCTCAGCAGCTCCACAGAACTGAGGAAATACACATGCAACAAGATATTTTGAATCAGATTTATCATAAATACAAGTCTGCCAGCTTGTGTTCTTTACGACCAGGACAGCTGTGCCCATCTGAGTAGAAATTTATTACTCCACAATGTGTCCATTCCTTTCCCATAATAAGACAAGCATCTCCCTGATATAAAGGCTGTGTTTAATAATCTTTTAGCTACTCACTAAATGCTGACTTTCATTATTTATTACATAAATATTTTTTCTGTGTTGCAGACATAAAATCAAGAGAGTGTAACACATTCCTAAGAATCTGTAGCCACAGACGTTTCAAGATAATTAGCCTCAAAGTTGCTTAGTCCATCTATATCCCTTTTATTATCCAGCTACCAAATACAAACACAAAAACTTCGATTTCTAATTTGCTAGCATTTAAATAATCAAGCTAGAACACTACAGGCATGTTTGGACAGATCCACAATGCAACTATGCACATACTCAGAATACTCATATCCCTTTTATTACCCAGCTACCAAATACAAACACAAAAACTTTCATTTCTAATTTGCTAGCATTTAAATAATCAAGCTAGAACACTACAGGCATGTTTAGACAGATCCACAATGCAACTATGCAAGCATACTCATATCATTTTTATCATCCAGCTACCAAATACAAAACCAAAACTTTCATTTCTAATTTGTTAGCGTTTATATAATCAAGCTAGGACACTACAGGCATGTTTAGAGAGATCCATACTCAGTATACTCATCTTACTTTTATTATCCAGCTACCAAATACAAACACAAAACTTTGATTTCTCATTTGTTAGCATTTAAATAATCAAGCTAGAACATGCAACTAGGCAAGTATATTCATACTCAGTATAGTCATATCACTTTTGTTATCCAGCTGCCAAATACAAAACAAAAAACTTTCATTTCTGATTTGTTAGCATTTAAATAATCGAGTTAGAACACTACAGGCATGTTTAGACAGATCCACAATGCAAGTATACTCATACTCAGTATACTCATCTCACTTTTATTACCCAGCTACCAAATACAAACCCAAAACTTCCATTTCTGATTTGTTAGCATTTAAATAATCGAGTTAGAACACTACAGGCATGTTTAGACAGATCCACAATGCAAGTATACTCATACTCAGTATACTCATCTCACTTTTATTACCCAGCTACCAAATACAAACCCAAAACTTCCATTTCTGATTTGTTATCATTTAGATGTCCAGCTAGAACACTAGTGGCATGTTTAGGCAGCTCCACAATGCAAGTGTGCAAGTGTGCTCAGAGTAGAAATAATGCAAGCACTTCCTCCAAAGCATTAAAGTAAGATATTCTTAAATTGTTTTGTATACTCTGATTATCAGAACGATTTTTGTATGTGTGTGTTCTGTATATATATATGTGTCTGTTCTGTATATACATATATATATATATGTGTGCGTGTGTATAATACAGTTTACTGTTTGAGCATGTGGGGAAAAAAACCCCAACCCAATAACTGAGAAACACAAAGCTGATCAGAGCATCAGAAAACCTGGCAATGCACCATCACATCTTCCACGACTGAAGAAAAGTAACGGTTTGATGGCCAAAGCTGCAGGCAACTTTGAGTCAGACCCAAGCTGCTTTCACATGCAGAGGCTTCTCATTATCTCAGTCTCATGCAATGATTGACTAGGGGGTTTTGTGTGTAAAAACACACCCTAATATTTGCTCAAGCACCTCCAGACCTATAGTATTCTGCCATCAAGGGACCCCCAGCCTCAGCTATTTGCATACAGATTATACAGGTCTCAGGTGGAACACAGATCTCTCTTTTTTTTTCCTTGAACAGGGAGATGTATAAGGTGTGGAGGGAGATGGTCACAGTAAAATACACCATGCAACACCTGCTTCTTACAGATCACAAGCAAAGTGTGCAAAAAGCACTACATTTGAGGCTACAAATAACCTATGCAAGTAGTACGTTTGAGACTTGCTTCAAAACAAGACGTTAAACAAATACAAAAGGCCCCTGGTTGGGGAAGCCAATTTAGAAGAACAGAATGGGAAGTGACTCAACCCAGAAAAAAAAACAAAAACAAAACAAAAAGCCAAAACCAGCACAACTAAAAAAGATAAATACAACTAGTGGGAGCCAAATTAAGTAAAGCTGTAAGCCCGAGGATGAATAACAGGATTACAATGAACAATAAGCTAATGAAAGAACAAGAGGCAACACTGACAGACATCGTTTTGATGAGCTCCAGATGGAATGGAAAAGATGCATTTTTACTAAAATTATCTGACATAAAATCAAGTTAGTCGACTCATTAGAACACTAAATACAACAGCTCTCAGCTGGCCGGCCATCCATCCATCCATCCATCCATCCATCCATCCATCCATCCATCCATCCATCCATCCATCCATCCATCCATCCATCCCAGCAAGCTCGCAAATCTTTGGTCTTTATTTCACTTTTCGCACCTGTGGACCATTTAAGGTTAATCAAGCAGAAGATCCCTCCCTTCCTTCTCCTCCCAAAAGGCATTATAAAAATCCCTGAAAAGCCACAAGGAAAAGGACCCTGAGGCCCAGGACAAGGCAAAACAACCAAGGGAGGCCCATTCAGCCAGAAATCCTAAATGAGGCACTTACTGCAGATGCTAACAGAAGTTTTGTCCCGCTTCAGGTATAAATAAAGTTAGAACATATCCAGAGGAACAACAACGCTACACAAGTGTGTTTTTTCAGTTCCCTGCTAGCTAAAACTAGTGAAAAGGGTTCTTGCACTCCAACTCAAATTAATATTCAGTCAAATTAATACAGCACAACAAAAAAAACCAAACAACCACAGCTCACCGATTTACACAGAGAGCATTTTTTTTTTCCTTACAAATAATGTTTCATAGGAAGTCCACTACATAAATTAATAATGCAAATCACTACAGCATTTTTCTCACTACCCTTCAGCTCTCCACAGGTATGCAGAATCATTTTCCATCTCATCAGCTCAAGCTGCTAGCTTTTCAGGTCAGAAACAGCTTAATTCATGCATGGAAGCTTCTAGAGGGCCCACCAAATGGAGGTGTGAATTAGAAGTAGTAAGTAATACTACAGGTAGTAAAAACTAGCCTTATTTCATGCTTTGACAGAAGGAAACAGTGCAGTGCAAAGGTGCCAAGCTCTCCCAGTAAAACTTTGTATTAAGTAACATAGTTAACTACACAGGTCCTGAAACAATATTAAAGTCAGAAAAGTGAAACTTAGAATAGACCAAAGAGCAGGTTTTGGGGTTTTTTTTTTGGGGGGGAGGGCTGGGGGCATAGGTGGGCAACAAAAAAAAACAAAACAAAACAAAACAAAACACACCAAAAAACCACAAAAAAAACCACAAAAAACCCACAAAAAAACCCAAAACCACCAGCCAAGAAGGCTCCCAACAAGAAAGCCAAACTGAGGAGAAAGGGGAATTAGCCTTTTCTCACTTTTCTGCCCCATATTTCAAGGAGACCTTATAGTAGCCTTCCAGCATCTGAAAGGGGACTACAGGAGAACTGGGAAGGGACTATTGACAAGGTCTTGTTATGACAGGACGAGGAGGAATGAGTTTAAACTGGAAGGCTTCCAGGAGACCTTATAGTAACCTTCCAATATCTGAAGGGGGCCTACAGGAGGGATGGCAGGGACTGTTCACAAGGTCTTGTAATGACAAGATGAGGAGGAATGGGTTCAAACTGGCAGAGGGGAGATTTAAACAGGATGTTAGGAGGAAGTTGTTTGCAGTGAGGGTGGTGAGACACTGGCACAGGTTGCCTGGCGAGGCTGTAGCTGCTCCCTCCCTGGAGGTGCTCAAAGCCAGGTTGGATGAGGCCTTGAGCAACCTGTTCTAGTGGGAGGTGTCCCTGCCTATGGCACAGGGGGGTTGGAACTGGCTGAGCTTTGAGGTCTCTTCCAACCTAAACCATTCTATCATTCTATGATATTTGGCAAGGTTCACAAACTGAAGCAGCAGGCTATGGAAGCACAGCCCCAGCAGGACAGCATCTGGGAAGAACACAGGAAGAACAGCAACACCATCTCCCAAATCATCGTAAGACTCTCTTCAGCTGTGCCATCACAGTTCTTGCAGCATGCCTATAGGGAATAGTAACCACAATCTGGGTAGGCCAGGACTGTGTGAGTACAACAAATCACTGCCAAAACAGAAGCAAGGGGAGTATCTATTTGCAGTATGCTCACAACATAAAAGTACTCTGCTCTGAGGGCTTCCGGCCACATTACACAAACACAACTGGATTAATTTTTTTTTTTTTTTTCCCCAGAAAATCCTGTATTTGCTATTAAGTATTTTACCAGAAGCTCTTCACCATGAGAGTGGTGAGAGGCAGGAATGGGTTGCCCAGGGAGGTGTTGGGGCCACATCTCTGGAGGTGTTTGCAGCCAGGCTGGCAGAGGCTGTGGGCAGCCTGTTCTAGGGTAGGATGTCCCTGCCCATGGCAGGGGGGTAGGAACTAGAGAGGCTGTGGAGTTTCCTTCACTGGAGTCTTTCAAGGCCTGTCTGGATGTGTTCCTCTGTGATCTGTGCTAGACTGTATGGTCCTGCCCTGGCAGGGGGGTTAGATTCGATGATCTCCTTGAGTCCCTTCCAACCCCTAAATGCCTGTGAACTAGATGATCCTTGTGGTCCCTTCCAACCCTGACTGATTCTATGATCATATTATTAAAGATATAATGAGTAAAACCATCACATATAGGCAAACTAAGAGCACATCAGCCCTCTCTGTCATCTGCTCTCTGGTAAGGAATTCTTTTATAGCATACCTTTACGTGGTTACTAACACTCTGAATTACTTTATCAAGAAGTAAAATCATAGAATGGTTTAGGTTGGAAGAGACCTCAAAGCTCATCCAGTTCCAACTTCCCTGTGCCACAGGCAGGGACACCTCCCACTAGATCAGGTCACTCAAGGCCTCATCCAACCTGGCCTTGAACACCTCCAGGGAGGGAGCAGCCACAACCTCCCTGGGCAACCTTTTCCAGTGTCTCACCACCCTCACTGTAAAGAACTTCCTCCTAACATCCCGTTTAAATCTCCCCTCCCCCAGTTTAAACTCATTCATAGAATCATGGAATGGTTTAGGTTGGAAGAGACCTCAAAGATCATCAGTTCCAACCCCCCTGTGCCATAGGTAGGGATACCTCCCACTAGATTAAGTCGCTCAAGACCTCATCCAGCCTGGCCTTGAACACATCCAGGGAGGGAGCAGCCACAACCTCCTCATTCTGTCATTACAAGACCTTGTGAACAGTCCCTCCCATCCCTCCTGTAGGCCCCCTTCAGATGCTGGAAGGCTACTTTAAGGTCTCCTGGCAGCCTTCTCTTCTCCAGGCTGAAGAGCCCCAACTCTCTCAGCCTGTCCTCATAGCAGAGCTGCTGCAGCCCTCTTAGCATCTCTGTGGCCCTCCTCTGGACTGTCTCCAAGCAAAGAATTACAACTTCCCTGAGAGCTTTGGGAAGCGGCTATCCAAATCAACTGCGACTTTCACCATCCATTACCTATTTCCCCGTTCTCTGCAGGGACAGGCAGGGTCGCAATTAGGCAGCCCTCAGTAAAAGCAGCAAACGTGGGAAAGCGCAAGTGGATTATTTATGCTCTAGGGCACGAACAATGCGATCCGGGGCAACACAACCTGGAAAAAGCCAAGTGTGACAAACGGGACAGATGGCACAAACAAAACCCAAGTTTCGGTAAGGATAGCAGGCACAACTCTTTTTTTNNNGCGGCAATAATTTTTTTTTTTTTTTTTTTTTTTTTTTTTTTTTTTTGGGAGCGGGAAAGGGGATGATGGTTAAAAAAAAAAAAAAGAAAACGAGAGCCTGAAAAGCGGAGTCGTCGTGAGGCAGGGAAGTTCTGTTTATTCCGTCCACGCTTCCTCATCAAAACAAAGCTCCTCCTCTGAAGAGCTGCGTGGCTTTTTGGTTTTTTTTTAACGACTAGGAGGAGAAGAACTGATTAAAAAGAAAAAAGAAAAAAGGAAAATAAAAAGGAAAACAGTTTCTCCAGTGCTAGAGAATCAAGCTGCGCTAGTTCTGCCCCTCCACCGTG